>JAQGAO010003851.1:0-16227 GCA_034697705.1 Ommatoiulus sabulosus | reverse complement strand
CAGGGCACACCTACAACTATACCCTGAGACGCACCTAGGTGCTTATTGGCTCTCTGGAGTGCCCTCTGTTAGAAAGGAGTAAACCATCATCATCATAGAGAAAATGGCGGTTCCACAGGTTTGTTCGTAAAGTAGGCTATGGTAGAAATCTGTGTATGCAACCAGAATGGCACACATTGCTAATTATCTTTCGACTAAGGCATTTGGCCTGAAGTATTTTATTGCAACGTGGGGAAATCTAAGTGTTCTTACTCGGCGTCGTGTATCGTACGTTTCCCGAATGAAACTGCTGCAAGAGTTAAAGGAAAACAACGACAAATGCAGGCAAAGTATAGAAATGGGACGATTTTTATTATACCATAGGGGTCGACCGTTGCTTAAATTTGATAAAGGAGACGGTTCAAAGTTGAACATGCTGGAGTTGGGATACACTGGTGAGTTTCAGGATGAACGATCCAACGATCGAAATACGGTGTAGCAATATACATGTACATGTATATAGTTATTGCTTATTGTTTACAAAACGTGAAGTACGTACGTGCATCCAAAGTAAATAAAAATGCAAGTCCTAACGATAATATAAACGTTAGATACTAAAAACAACATTGGGCTGAACAACATGTACAAATTTAATTGCCCTGGGATATTTGTCATATGTCGCGCAATAACACAAGTTTATCATTTAGAATACACAGTAGTACAAACTCTTCACATGTACATGTAGTTAACTTGTTGACTTGGGATGACACCTAATGAGCTGACACCTGCTTCAATAATTCACAGATGTATTACCGTATTTTACCACTCCGCAGTCTTTGCTTGGAAATTCAGTTATGCTCGATCTGGGAAAAGATTCGGTGGTACGCTGTGCAGTTTCGTTACCATCCAAACCGGAATCAGTAGCTGATGTAATTCAAGAAGAAACTAGTGGGACGTTTATGGACATGCGGGCTGCCATTTTCCTGCTGCCACACGAACATTCTCCCATAGTTTCGCAGGTTTCGTAACAAACATTGCGACTAAATTCATTTGAAATTCAAAGTGATGCCCTTTTTGTTATGTTTAATGTTGCCGTCTTTTCAATATGTACTGTATTTATTGCCATTGTCAAGGGAGGTGGCCTTCTTTATTGGCATCGACATTTCAAATTCTGCAACCGTTGTGGGAAGGAGACATCAAGAAACGTTGCAGGCTCACATATAAAATGCTCATCATGTAATCAGCTTTATTACCCACAGGTTGGTATAGAGAGATACCTATGACTGCTTCATTAGTTACCTATACAAGAGTAATAGTTTGGATATCAACATATCATTTTTCAACTGAGTCATGAAATTGTCATTGCAGCCGGTTCATTTTCAAAGTTGAAACGTTTTGTCATTGGTGAACTTTATTGTCTTTTAAGATCCATTTCTAAAGAATTTTTGAATGGAGCAGGCTCGCATATAAAATGCTCATCATGTAATCAGCTTTATTACCCACATGTTGGTATAGAGAGGTACCTATGACTGCTTCATTAGTTACCTATGCAAGAGTAAAAGTTTGGATAACTACATATCATTTTTCCACTGTGTTAAACTGAGTCATGAAATTGTCATGGCAGCCGGTTTATTTTCGCGGTTAAAACGTTTTGTCATCGGTGAACTTTATTGTCTTTTAAGATCCATTTCTAAAGAATTTTTAAATGGAGTTCTCCAAATTATCAACCTAAATATCAGGAAAGTACCAAAATATTTTTTTAAATTATATAATGCATAAACCATTAAAAATTAACTGAAGTGCTTCAGATTTTTTTTTTTTACCATAATTAGAAAACTGATGCAAAGACCGCCAACACAGTTTAATGTCTCACTACTTGCATTACTTTCTATAAAGCAAATAAATTCAAATGCTGTGAATGGCATTTTGTATTTTAAAATTTATAATTTATTACAAAAAGAAATGTATGATGGGCTGAAAATAAATATATTAGTGATTTTATCCATCTTCAAGTGGTCGGATAAGTTACGATTTACATTACGGATATTTCTTATTTCTCTGTTGTCGTATATATCAGGTTAGTTGATAGATAGTTGGCAATATGTGCCATGCTGGCTGCTCGTACTGTTATTCCTTACAGGTTTATACATAATATTTCCCACAAAACAAGCGCAATGTCCATAGGATTCTAGAAGAATTTTCAATAATGTAAAAATTGGTATATGTAAATCATTATATATCATTTACAAAAGAAATATTTTGCTAAAATGATAGATTTGATTGGAGCATGTGAGCAAAATAATTTTTATATTGTTTCATATACGTTGATCATAAGATCATTTTGTTATTTCCATTTAGCTATCACCAGTGGCCATCTCTGTCGTTTCAAATTCCACTTATGATAATTGCCTTTTGGTCAGACAACGAAGACTTGTGCCTGGGATGTATACTGCCATTGCTGGTTATGTGGAAGTTGGTAATGTTTTAAACTTTTTCAAGGAAGCCCAAGTTCGATTATCATCTAAGAATTTTCCATTTCTAGGCGAAATGTTGGAAGATGCTGTTAGGCGAGAGATAGCAGAAGAAGTGGGCATTGAAATTATCACCCAGGAATACCTTTTATCACAACATTGGCCTTTGCCAATGAGTTCGCTGATGATGGGCTGCCTAGCAATTGCTGACTCAAATATCAAGGTAGGTTTTGTTGTATTTTTAAAGAATAGATCAGTTTTTTCATTTAAATAGCTGCAATGATAAATATTACATAATGTGATATGAAAATGTTTAGTGGTGATACTAAGGCCAATGGAAATTTATTTCTTGATTAACGTCCCCGCCTGCCCGATGGTTGACCCCTGTCCCAACAGGAAAGAAAAGATAAGTTTCCACCCATCCCTCCCAAAAACAGTCCCACACAGGTGTGCATACACAGAAAGCATTGTTCGCATAAGGCATGTGAAGCTTAGAGTGAGGAATGCAATCTGATATTAATCTGAAAGATAATGATATCAGTATAATAGATAGTCAACAAGAAATTTTATGAATTGTATTTTGGCGCTATGAAGTCATGTATGCAAAATTTACGAGATTATCAGTGTTTTTAAATCAATGATTACATTGTACATTTGTTTTACACAAATGATTTCACGATGCCCTCAGCATCTGTTTTGAGTACCCATATTATCACGTTCCTCACTTATATGTACAGCCTAGTCGCGGTCTTAAAGACGAATATAGAGATCCCATAAAGGTTCTTAAATTGGAATGGTATTAAACGCAAGAAATGGAATTTGCACTCTCCTTTATGTTTGAGTTTCCAAAAAATAACCCTAACACCAACCATTTTCCAACCTATTTGTGGAAATTCTCCGATCTCTAAAATTAATTGAGCAAGAAAACCCTAACAAATATCCCTCTGTACGAGCAATTGAGTTATTAAAAAAGGGAATATATATGCAATTTTAGTTCGTAACTCTGAGTAACGGTCTCAAATCTTTAAAGCGTAGGATACGTCGTGTGGCAGTTGGATAGGTTTTATTTTTTTGGTTGATTGTTAACAAGAAACAGTGAATAATGTGTTTTACGGTAGGCTTGAAGCTTTTTTAAATTAGACGTTGAGACATTTCGAAACTGGCTTCGTCAATAGTTCAAATATTTTTTAATTTTGGAACGTCTCGTTCTCACATCTCGTTCCATGTGAGCAATTATTTGCATCACACAATATCACTGCAGTGCTGAGTTTTTTTTAATTTCTTTGCGACAATTCACATTGTACAACAAATTCACCATTTTTAATACACCAAATCAACCTTTTTTATAAATATTTTTTACATATATTAGTAGATCTCGTGAAGACGAAAATAATGTTACCTCACATTACAGTACAGTTAAAACTTTTCCTGCCAATTTGTGAGGGTAATTTTACAGTCGTTTTTTTTCAAGCCATACTTCTGCCTTATTTTATTGTCTTTGTGAACAGAAAAACAAACAAATACAAATATTGGAATCACAATTCTAATTTTTGCAAGTGCATTAATGTGCAGCTGTGCAATGCCAATAATTGGTGGATCGCATAAAAATAAGTTCATTTCACATGTACATGTTAGGTAGTATTTGGGTCATCATCGGGGCTAATAGTAAACATTAGGACTCGTTCTTACCATCTACTTGAGCAACAGCAATATCTAAATCTTAGTTCAGCTTTTCTAGGGGATTGTGATATTTTCTTGTTGCAAGTCACACAACTCTACCTTCGTTTTAACAATTATGCTGCTGTTGGTAACCTTGCTTTCGACTGGCAACTTTGTTGGTCTACATGATTGAAAATATTTAGATCTCGCGTTCTAATCCTTCCAGGCTTTGAATTCAGCATTGCTATAACCACTCTATTTGCTGAATGTTTCCGAGTTAATTTTGTCTGGCAGGTGTTTTGCTTTTATTTACATTGTCTGCACCATTTCATACATTAAAAGTGTTCTGGGCCCGTATATTTTTGGTGATGATCTCCCAGACATGCTTAATTAAAATGAACCGAAGAACAGATTCTATTCTTTTATTTGGCATTAGTGTTTTAATCTCTTGTATATCATGATGTAATAGGGACCGTAATAGACTGCCTAAGAAGTGGCAGTCGACAACTTGGGGTATTTGTTTGCTCAAAACAAGATAAAACTCATGACTGGCTATAAAATAAAACCTAGGTACCTGGCGTCTAACATGGTAATTCTTAGCACCAAACTGGGGTATGGCTATGTGATGCTTTGCCAGGATTGCACAACCTAGAGCCCAAAAAGGGTGTGACTTCTGAGGAAAATGTGTTTTGGCAGGCACATAATGCTGTTCACTTTATAATCAACATGAATACTGCATGATTCATGAAGCCATGAATCTTTAATAAGCTATATTTCTTGAGTTATTGTATGTAAAAATATTCTTGGACTAACATTTTAGAAACTTATAAATATGCTAAGTCTATTCCCGTGTAGGCTATTTGGATTGTGACTTTTCATGGTTTACCACATTCCCCTAAATGAATCCTGAGATAGTGCCTGTATAAATCGGCCAAGGCAGTCTTCCTTTTCTTATTTAAAATGATCGCCTTGCCAAATGGTGCCATGTACATGTACGTGTTTGTAGTTTGAAGAATAAAATAGAAACTGTGTTTTATTGTTATGATTTGCTATGTAATATCACATTTTGAATGATCTATTTAATTCAATTCAACTCAGTACCATTAATCTAAGATTTAATCTTGTGTAGAGTTTTATTAAACATACCACGAGCAGCTTAAAACTACCTTGCTTCTTCAATAGTACTTTGTATAAGTGTTAAGTAACCCAAAGTGAACTGATACTTAATGTGGATTTATTTCTATTTATTTATTGATAATAAGCTGGACCTTGATTCACAAGAATTAGAGGATGCTCGATGGTTTTCCAGGCAAGAAGTTGAAAAAGCTGTGCATCGTATTGAGAAGAACCCACAATTAAGATTTTCCACTTCAAATGAGGAAAATCAAATACTAATCCCACCAAAAGGAGCAGTAGCCCATGACTTAATTAAATATTGGCTTACAAAATCAAATGATTGAAAACTGCCTACTCGATATGCACAGTAGAAAAGTCAGAGGCAAGTACAAATATTAACTATTACAAGCCAGTTGCAAAAATATCCAATTGCCTTGAATTTGTTCTGAGCAATCTGCCATATTGTTGAATATGATGAATGTATTTTCATAAAACCTATCATAAATGGTAGGTAAATATCTCCTCCACATGTTCAGTTGTTAACCAGCAATTAAGTAATATTCAGTAGTTAAAAAATAACTTTAATAATAGCTTCAGCTAGTAGAACTGAATTATCCAATCAGCCTGACTGTGTTTCAAAATTATACAATCAGTATTTTTATATTTCCACCATTTGGTTTAACAACTGCTTGGAAACGATTAGGCATACTTATTACAAGCCGAGAACATTATTCAGGTTGACTATGGTTTCCTACCTCGTGTGAGGTTCTGGGTGACCTTTAGTTTAGTAAGGTCGCCCCAACCTAAAGGAAGAGCGTGTCGAAACACTTATAGCAAGGTTATAATAACGAGTTTTAATGGCAAACTAAGAGTGCACTCAGTATTTCATAAACGACTACCCAAAGGGGGGTTTAAGGCAGAAACACAGCAGGCACATCAACAACGAACCCTTCTGGAACAGGCGCTTGAGGCGGTCAACCTAGGCGGCCTCACAAGTCCGAAGGAGAAGCCCGAGCAGCGGCCACAGCATGAGAGCATCACTAGGTCGTCGAGCATAGATCGGAGCCAACTTTACACCTTAACATCACGGGAGAGAGAGAGAGCATCTTGTCATCTCTCTCCATTGCTTTTATTCTGTGGCGCTTCCATCTTGGAATGCGCCCCTGATTATATTTCACCTTGAAGCGTGACGTAATATCTAATGGGGCTACACATTCCAGCTTGGAATGTGAGATAATCCCCAGCTCGACTCTGGCCGCTCTCACACCTCTCCTTCAAACCGTAGGCTAGCTTGTCTCTGAGCGAGGTTTATCACAAGAACTGCTTAAACAATATAGGCTACTGTAACAAAAATTATAAAATTGTATATGCACTTTCACTAAAACCTATAAATGCAAATTATTAAAACAAAATCTCGCACCCGTTTTACTCGTATGACAGATTCTATGGATGTTTCTCCAGTAACACAAACCAAGTGAAAAAAAAAGTTTTTTTCCTTTCTTTGGTCATCCTCCGGACTTCTACTTCTTTAGTCCTCGTGGTGACCCTGAAAATGAGAGGCATATTCTGCGATCCGCTCCTTGAGCTGCTGCCAGCTCCGACGATGCTGTTGAGTTGAAGTCATTTCCTTCGGAACTTGCCATGATGGCTCCGGCTACCATATTCCAAAATCCTGCTCTCGATGCAGCAACTCGGCACTCGGGATACAGTCCGGTTCTGCAAAATCTCCATATACCCGGTAGTGGTCCAGCAAAATAGCTCCTTATGGGAAAAGTTCTTTTCATCTCCGTCCATTCCCACTTGAATTTCTTTGGCGCAGTAGCATATGGTGACTCGTCCAAGGAAGGCTAATTATCCGACAAGTCCTCGTCTGACGAGTAAAAAAGACTCGGAGATCGTGGCGAGGTCCCACAAGCTAGTCTTTGGAAATTTTTATCCTCGCCACTTGTCGCTAAGTCCCGCTGAACTTGTGTCGATGCGTCCGCCATTTTCTTCACGTTACGTGGACTGATTGGGACATTTTAACTCTGGCTTTGGCGTCTGGAAACACTGGATGAATATCTCCAGCAATTTGGCCGAAGCCAAGCACTTTAGTGACAAAACCATCCTAGGGGCCACAATCGATGTTTTAGCAGCGGTTTCTTGGGTCATGTAGGCCAGGAACGACTGGCACGAGGCAGCCCAATGTAATGGCGGCTGCCCTACGTCCCGCGGTTCATTGTTCATTTGTTTTATCAGACCCTGACTTATCTTCCCGAATCTTTCTCAGTCCTTATCCGAGAACACTGGTAACCCCATAAGGAAAAAATATATTTCAAAATATGTTTGGTATATATGGAACATATACTGAAATTGGCCCAATTCCATATATATTCCATACTGTATATGCCATATATTTTCCATATATTGCACATATATTATATTTTTGACCAATATTTAGATAATATATGTATAATATATGACATATATGGAATATATATGGAATTGGGCAATTTCAGTATATGTTCCATATATACCAAACATATTTGGAAATATATTTTCCATATGGGACTTCTCTGGCACCACTTTTTCTTCTAAAGGCTCCGGCCACACGCTTGCAACTATTTTTTGTTGTTTTGTTGGTCGTCCCAAGCTTCTCTCCAGCTTCTCACAACAACCAGCATGCGGTGGGCGATGCATTTGAAACAAAGATCCGCATAGCGTCTTGCCAGGGGTCGCCACTGGGACTTCTTCTAGAACAGCATCACTGGAACGTCCTTCGTCACTCTCGATCCATTTCGGCGCGACATTTTTACAACGCGAACCGCGTGTTTTTGATAAAACACAACAAAAACGATAAAATCGCAACATACAAATGCTTGGTTAAAAACGCTTAAGGGTAAAAACACAACGAGCTTTAAAGCCAGCTTTTTAAGGTGGCTTTAAAAGAGTGTTGCTTAGTGGTATTGCAGACGCTTACCACTAATCGACACTTCGAAAAAAAAGCCCTAAATGATTAACTTTAAAGCTCTTTGTGAACATACCCTACCATTTGAAATATGTATAGTGGAAGTTCTGGGTGTGCCACGACGCGTATCTCTAAATTCGTAATTGTCCTGTGGCAATTTATCTACAATCTGATAAGGACCTTGTAACGGGGACTTAAACTTCCCTACCCTCATCCCTGCTGGGGCCGAATTCTTAATAAAAATCAAATCTCCTAACTTCAACTGTAAGATTTTTTGGCGCTTATCAAAATATTGTTTCTGTTGGCTTTGTGCATTTCCGAATTCTGCACTGGCCTTTTTCCGCAATTGTTGTATGGCCGGATGTTGAGGTAACACTGGGATTGGTCCCAGTATATTCTCCCCCACTGATCATGGTACAAACCCATGCATTAATTCAAAAGGGGTGGCCTTCATCGATGCTTGCTGTGCAAAATTATATGCAGCAACAGATTCATCTACCCAGGGCACCCAATTTCCCCCTCTCTATCTTTGGGGAACCTTGTATGTAACACTGTCATTAAGGTCTAAATTTCTCTTTCAGTCAGTCCATCCACCTGTTGGCGGTAGGCGGTCGAACAACGGTGATTTATCCCGTTTCTTTCCACGAACTCCTGAAATTCTTTACTTTTCTGAGGGGTCCCACGGTCTGAAATCAGTGCATGGGGAATTCCAAACCTGAAAAACAGTTTTCCAAAAAATCTTATCAAAGCCCCTGCATTTTTATTCTTTATGGGCATTGCCATACAATATCTGGTTGCATAGTCGACTGCCACCACCAATGAGGACATCCCCCAACCTCTTTTAGGAGAGGGCCTACAAAATCGAACCTCCACCGTTTTGCTGGGCCAGTGGCCACTATTGGGTGAAGATTCCCCTTGTTTTTGTTTTGACGTGTTTAACTCTGGCAAATTTTGCATGCTTTCACATACTCTACCACCGATCTCCTCTATCCTGGTCAATGATATGCCCAGGAGATTTGCGTCTCCGTAACCCCAAAATGTCCTGATAAAAGGTCGTCGTGGCACATCCGTAACACATCCTCTCGCAAATCTTTTGGAACTTTAAATAACAATCTCGGAATATCCCTTGGAATAAAAAAATATGAAACCCCTGCCAAATCAATGTATCCACCCGGTGATTCTGGCAATTTAGATATTCGCACACGCAGTTCTCCCAACTCCTCATCTTTACTTTGTTCTCCTACTAAGTCAACCCCCTTAGTTAACATAAACAGAAATGCGTCATCCTACAACTCATGTGGCTTGACTGGTAATGGGAATCGACTTAGACAGTTCGCATTCTTGTGTAGACTGCCCTTCCTATACTTTACAAGATATTGAAATTCTTCCAGTTGAGCCACCCATCGTGCCAATCTACAAGACGGATTCTTAATATTTCGCAAGAAACACAAGGCATGGTGGAATGTCACCACCGTAAATTGTTTTCCAAACAAATAATGTCTAAACTTTTTGGTGGTCCAGACCACCGCCTATGCCTCTAATTCTGTAACTGTGTATCTCGACTCTGCACCTGAAATAGTGCGACTTGCATGCGCTAAAACTCTTTGTGCATCTACAGTGGCAATGTCTAAACGCCACTTCGGATTTCTCTCCCCACTCGAACTTTTTTTTCGCTAGTCAATACTATCAGTGGTGCCGCTATTGTAGCGAAATTGTCTATGAAGCGGCAATAGTACCCTGCAATGTCTAAACGCCACTTCGGATTTCTCTCCCCACTTGAACTTTTTTTTCGCTAGTCAATTCTATCAGTAGTGCCGCTATTGTAGCGAAATTGTCTATGAAGCGGCGATAGTACCCTGCTAGCCCCAGAAAACTCCTCACCACCGTTTTTGAAGGTGGTACTGAAAACGCCGTTACTGTGGCCACCTTTTCTGGGTCCATCGCCACCCCATCTTTAATTACTAAATGCCCCAAATATTTTACTTATCAGTAACCGAAAAAACACTTACTTGGGCGCATACGCAACCCATGTGACTCCAAAACTTGACAAATTTCGCCCAGGTTTCCCAGAAACAACACAAATGTCTTTGCAAATATTATATCATCGAGGTATACACAAGGCACTGTTCCCATCTCATACCCAATTAGATTTAGTCCAAACCTTGTTGCATTGTTGTGGGGGCATTCCTGAAGGAAGAGCGAGTCGAAACACTTATAGCAAGGTTATATTAACGGGTTTTAACTGCAAACTAAGAATGCACTCAGTATTACATAAATGACTTCCCAAAGGGGGGTTTAAGACAGAAACACAACAGGTACATCAACAACAAACCCTTCTGGAACAGGTGCGTGAAGCGGCTAACCTAGGTGGCCTCACAGGTCCGCAGCCACACAAGAAGTCCGAAGTAGGAGCCCGAGCAGCGTCCACGGCACGAGAGCATCACTAGTTCGTCGAGCATAGATCGGATCCAAACTTACACCTTCACATCGTGGGAGAGAGAGCACGTCATCTCTCTTCATTGCATTCATTCTGGAGCACTTCCATCTTGGAATGTGCCCCTGATTATATTTCACCTTGAAGCGTGATGTAAAATCTAATAGGGCTATACATTCCAGCTTGGAATGTGTGATAATCCCCAGCTCGACCCTGGCCGTTCTCACACTCTTTTAGAACATCCCTCTTTGGTTACTTGTTTGCATTGACACAAATGTACACTCCAAATATTCTCAAGTGGTGATACGTTTGGGCTGTTTGAGGGCCGGTTATCAATTTTTGGAATGATATGATCAATTGAAAGATAGTTTCTGAATTGATGGTAACAGACAATCATTCAAAATGATTTGGCCCTGTATTCAAATTTACCATCAAGAAATACTAAAGTCACAGCCCATACAGTGATGGTTTGTGGGAATTTAAGTATTTTTAATATCTCTGAAAAATATGCTTTTCGTTCCTACAAATGGCATCATGTCGATCAGCACCATAGAATACTGTAAATTTGGACTCATCACAGACTCCCAGTCTTTTTTCGTCCAGTATTTGTGCTCAATTGCCAGCCTCATTCTTTTTTCGTAATATTGTGGTTAAAGGTTTTGCTTTTGCTTTGTAAAAGCTGTATCCAAAGCTCCAAAGTCATCATCGTGTTGTAGCACTTGAAACATCCTTCTCTAAGGTTTTATTCCATTCAGCTGTAATTTCTGAAGTAGCTACATGACGTTTTCCTTTTAAAACTTTGTTGTAATAATCAGTGATTGGCATTTATAGTAATTTTTGATCTACTTGTCTCTTTCACTGATGCATCCTGTTGATCCTGTTGTTCTCTATTTTTTCAAAATTTCCGAAACTACACCTTTGATATACATATAAACTATGAGCAATAGTACGGGTTGACAGATTTTCAAGAGTTTATTTTCCGAATTAATTCATGAATGGCTTGGCTGATTTTTTTTCTTCGCCCCATAATTTAAACATTTGAAACATTTTAAAGAAGTTGAAAATTGCATATTTTATGGAATTTTAAGAGTACTCAAGTAGTGATTGGATAATTTTGAAACCTAATCGGGCTGATTGTGTAAGTTTGTTTCACTAGGTCAAACTGTTATTGAATAGGTTATATGACAATAACTTCAGTATATTCAACATTGTGGCAGATTGCTCAGAACCTTCACTAGGTGAATTTGAGGTGATTGAATATTTTTGATACTGGGTTGTGCAATGGAGAATATAAAGTTAAAATCGACATTTTGAAAACACATTTTAAGGTCATTTATTGATTCAAATGTTTTTATGCATCACATGCACGGGCCAGTGGAGTGTAATGGCAAATGAATCATATACTGTACAAATATAAATGATATGTACAGTACAAAAATACCAATTAATGAACAACACAAAAATTATTAAAAATGATCAAAAATTGCTAAATTATTGGTTAGCAATATCTTGTCAGTTCATCCATTCCATAAAAGCAGCAAATTCAAGCTCCTTTGAATTGCTTTACTGCTATCTCTGAGCATTTTGGGCACCACTAGGTATGCTGGACAGCTGGTGAGGACATCCATGGCAAGATGTTAACACCTTCACAACTGATTTGAAGAAATGTTGCATTGCACATACCTCTATCCCTGTTGTCTCCACACAATACCTTTCATCTGGACTGTGGAGAGAAAACATGGAATCAACCAAGTCATCTCTAGTCCAGTGGAAATGCACTTGAGTAAGCCTCGGTTGGGCCATCCTGTGAGCCTTGGGGAGAAGGAGTAAGTTGAAGGTCTCCTTGCATGCAAAACAACCTGTGTGCACACAGGTCGCTTTCATGCAAAAACATTCAAATGTCAACTTTTCCGGCCTCCTCTGGTAACACTAGTCTAAGTGTGGTTCCAAACTGCTTCCAGCTAAAGTTTGCGATTATCTCTTGAGTGTCATGCTTCTTGGATCACCTTGGCATGGTCTTCTGATATAACTACCAGTCTCACTGTGATGTGAGAGAAACATTGAGACTGGATTGCTTGATTTGAATTTGCTGTGCAATTGCACACTCCAGCCTATTTCAGACCAAGTGCCTATTTTTGAACAATCCTGCTCTGATAAATGGTAGTCATGGTTGCTTTTTTATGCATGAAAACACAACAGCACAAAACAAAAATAAAAATTAAGAATATGAAACTACATAGTGTAAATTGCAACACCACCAGCAGAGGACTACTGAGGTAATGGTCAGACAACCATGCAGTGACATTGCTTTTGAAATCTTGTATACCTCAAGTGAAATAATTAAATAAGCATAAAGATGTGACATTTAAAATGTGTTTTCATAATGTTTTTTAAAACTTTATTGGTGATGCAATTACCTAATATAATTTTGTGCTAAATGTATTGTTGTGAATGCATGGATCAAACCTTGTAATAATTATACATAAGTAATCTAGTTCAAATTGTATAATAAGATTTAGAAAAGATTGTTTACCTTATTTTCTGCAAAATTAAACTGAATTAGATCACAGCACAGATGCTTATTTTCCCTATTGATTGATCTGTTTTAACAACACGCTTGTGGTTAAACGACCAATTCTAAATTTTTGAATTCTTTTGTCATCTTTTAATTACCACAAAAGATTAAGTTTTGTTTGGACATGATTCAAAGGCTTAAGTTTTGGATTTAATATTTGGCATACAACAAATCATAAAAACAAAAATGTTTTTAATATACTAAATTATATCAAATACAGCTAAGTTTGTGAAGAAATGGTTAAATTCCATCATCAGGTAGAGGGAGAAGACTGGAGTGGGAGAGAAACCATAGAAATTTACCTTTCTCGTAAGGGTTTACTTCTTGTAAGAAAAGCACACAAATTAATTACAATGTTGTTACTGAAAATATTTGAGATAAAAGATAAAAACAGAAAAAAAGCACAGCTGATGATTTTTAACAGAATTTATTTGCAAGCTATGCTGGGCATCATTGGCTATGTTAAGGATGGCCTGACCCTGATCCAGGCGACTCAACACTAACTGTATGTCTAACTCTGTTTATTGCTTTACATTACGGGTCATTAATGTTATATACATATAGTTAGGTGGAAGCTGGTTTTGTATATCCCAGGAGAAAGAAATCCAGGTTTTTGAAGTAAAACCGCAGGTTTTATTTTGAAGTAAAAGTGCAGTTTTACTGCAAACGTTTTTATGTAAAACTGCAGTAATATTGTAATAATTTTGAAGTTATAAACTGCAGTTTCAAAAGGCAGTATTTATTGCAGTATTTAGGCTACTGCAGTAATTGCAGTTTTATTGCAATATTTTTGATGTAAAACTACAGTTTGTAACTGCATAGCCAGTATTTTAGGATTTCTACCAACCTGGAAGGTCAGGGAAAAGTACTAATTTAAGTGAATGTTAGGGAAAGTCAGGGAAATTAATAGTAAAATTGCAGTGTTAAACTTAAATCAAGGAATTCTGGTCAGGGAATTAAGTCTAGGAAATTAGATAAACATATACCTGGCATCAAGTGGTCGGAAGACAATCAAAAGTTAATACACACGACCAAGGTACGCAATTTAATTTTAATAAACGACGTTTCACCACACATGTGGTTTTTTTCAAGCTTTAATCAAAGAAAATTACAAAACAATACATTAATTACGAGGAAATAATTTTCTAGAAAAGTTACCCCATCTCTGTAAACGACTATTATACAGAGTGGCACAAAAGGGATACCAAAAGTGAAGAATGAGGGGGCGCAAGTGCGTTAATACTACACTGCTCAAAAAAATTAGGGGATATTGCAAGATTTTGAGTAAGCAGATGTGTGGCAGAAAAAGTTTTCCTGTGGAAATGTGAAGAAGGGCACCGACAATGATAGGCAACAAAAAAAACATACAATTTCCATCAATGAATGCATTAATTGACATATTAGTCGTTTTTATGGCACCTGGCGACTTGCTAGGGCAGAACAAAACATCTCCAATAAGCCAAAACAATTGACCAAGGAAACAAATCACCATCCCTAGTAGAATGTGTATGACCTCAACGCACTTTCACAACCATTGCACACCTGTGTTGCATCAACAGCAGTGTACATTGAACATCAAAATTGAAAAACTTTTTTTTTTTTAAAAAAAAACCCTAATAATACTACAAAAACAAGAAAAAATACCTCCTGCTGTTTTAGATCCAACTCGCTCATCATAAATTAAATGTAAACGCACACGTAGGCGTCCATCTGCAATGCTCAGTGGTGACCCAGAAAAGGCGTCCTAGCTGTCCATCCAGGAACGCAGCCCGGAACAGTGGGGCAGATTTCCCAAACCACGACTGGGACAGCACTGACAAGGCCTGACCCAAGCCAAGATGACATTCGAAGACCAAGTACATCCCGAAGACGATCACCTGCCAGAACGACTGCACCAGATGCCACTGCTGGCTCCAATGGGGATACTAAAACGACCAGAAGGTATCCCACGAGAGCGGCGAGAAGACCTCCTATCATCCTTTGAGTACTGATTTTGTGTTTCCTTCTGTTTGGATCTAGTATTCTTGTCTGCCTCAGTTTTTCTGTTAGTTAATTGCTATCCTCTCTACCGATTTACAGCCGAATAATGAGAGGTGGAAACCTGGTTGGTTTCGGTTTCAAATTTCAAAATTTGGCGGGGGTTTCTCCGATTTTTGAAAAGCGTCATTGTTTTCCCCCCACTAAGGGGTCGCACGCCTTTTCTGGGTCACCATTGAGCATTGCAGATGGACGCCTACGTGTGCTTTAGACACGAGTGCGTTTACATTTAATTTATGATGAGATCTCAAACAGCAGCAGGTATGTTTTTCTTGTTTTTGTTGTATTATTAGGGTTTGTTTTTTTAAAAAAGAAAAAAGTTTTTCAATTTTGATGTTTAATGTAGTATTAACGCACTTGCGGGAAGTTGGGCCCTCCTCATTCTTCACTTTGGGTATCCCTTTTGTGCCACTCTATATAATAGTCGTTTACAGAGATGGGGTTAACTTTTCTAGTAAATTATTTCCTCGTAATTAATGTATTCTTTTGTAATTTTCTTTGATTATAGCTTGAAGAAAGCCACATGTATGGCGAAACGTCGCTTTTTTTAAAATTACAATTGCTTAACTTGGTCGTGTGTAATTGTAATGTAACTCTTAATATGTCGATTTTTCTTTTAAGTGAGGTTTGCGATTAGACTGAAATTAGTTTCCAATATCATAATAGACGAGCCACAAAATCAATCGGTGTGAAGTGCGACAAATTTATATCTGACAACAAACGGAGCCATTAAAAAGGCACGAGATTTAAAACATTTTCAAAGTAAACACCCCGTGTGCGCAATCATTTAAATTCATTAAAAGAGATGTGCAATAGCACGCAATAACATACTTTCCATAAAATACAACTTGAGCGAACCAAAGTAGAGCTAACAAAGTGGCTAATGAATACGACATTTCAAGAGAATCGAGAGTAAAGCCCAGTCCACACCAAAAAAAAAATGACAAATAAAAATAAAAATGGCAAATGGCAAAGCGGTGTGTACGGGGCTAGTCCACAAATCACAAAG
>JAQGAO010003850.1:0-16229 GCA_034697705.1 Ommatoiulus sabulosus | reverse complement strand
TCTTAATAATCTTCATCGTGTCTCAATCGATTCATCGTAGATAACATTGGCATTTGCCAATTTTTGGCATTATCATTGGTCAGGGGAATTTTTTTTTTTTCAATCCTGGAAAAGTCAGGGAAGTTGAAAATTAAATTTCTGGGAGGACCCTGTATACTATACATTTTTTAAAAAATTTTTGCAAAATATTTCCAATATGTTTCGCATGAAATTACTTAACTAATTTAATTTCATTTCATGAAACAACATTAGGATTGAACCCAAACAAACCCAAATTGCCTTTTTTTTCAACCACTTTGCACCGAAGATATTTGACTTAAAAGCACGCACCGTCACACGTCCCGCTGTGAATTTGTCGAATTTTTTTTGTTCGGAAGTTGTTCGTTTCTTGAAAAAGATTAACACGAAATATGGGAAAACTGGCAATTCGGTGATCTTTTTGCCAGTTTTCGTCGTCTCGATTCGGTCGACGTACGGCGCGTCTGCTTCCAGACTCCCGTAATAAAGACGCGTCAAGCCCGATGTAGAAATGAGTGAAAGGAACGACTTTGTTGGCAGTTGCTCTGTGATTTACAATTTTTCTACTTTTTTTTTTCTTCTTCCTCGTTTTCACAAAACATTTCTTGGCGCAAACCGAACTTTTGATTTGGGTGAAAAAATGTCAGAAAGTGGGAAGGTCGACGAAAGGGCAAGCATTTGTGCGTGTAAGAGGAAACCTTGGAGGATCACGTTGACGAAATTTATGACGAACATTCTTCGTTCCCGGACAGCTTTACTTCCGTTCTGGTAATAAAGAAAGCGAATATCAATCAAAATCTAATTTATGCATTTTTGGAGGTGAAGAAAACGCACTAGAACGTTCAAGGTGAAGATGGAAGGAAGGTTTACCAGAAAGCGCCGCCTGAAATGTACTTTTTTAAATAGCTTTGTCTGTGTTTGACCAATGGGAACCCCAGAATTTGTAGTCGGATGATCACCGACTGCTTACTTCAGCCGGAAATGATGAATTGGAAAGCAAAAGAACGTATTTTTTTCTCAAAAAGTTTGGTAAAAACCTCTCATTATAAATGTACATGTACTGCACGAATGATAAAAGGCATGAAACATGCGGAAAATATAATCTTTTGTTTTTCAGCATTGCTTGACGATTATAAAACAGGGTTCACAGGGAAGTTGAAAATTTCTGGAATAATCAGGGAAGTTGGAAATGTCTGGATTGGTCAGGGAAGTGGGACATATCTGGAAGAGTCAAGGAAGTTGAAAGTTTCTGTAAAAGTCATAGAAGTTGAAAATGTCTGGAAAAGTCGTAATCCAAAATTAATTATTCTACTGTACCTTTCGTAATCCAAATTTGTAGGATTTCCAAGCACAAATTTGCAAAATTTTCAACAGTTTCCGAGGACAAATATGCACAATTTTCAACAGATTCCGAGGACAAATTTGCATAATTCCCAATATTTTCAGACAACCTAGTGCAAATTGCAAACATGTAAAACTTTTCAATAATTGTTCATGCTAATTTTGCAAAACTTTCAAAATGTTACTATGTTAATTTTGAAAATTTTTCGCAAAAGTGTCCTTCGTAAATTTTGAAAAATGTTGAATATTTGAAATATTTGAAATTTTCAGGATTTGAAAATCATGAATAATCTTGGCATTATAATGTCAATTTTGACATTGTCTTGGTCAGGGAAATTTGTTTTTAAAAGCTGGAAAATTCAGGGAAATTGAATATGATATTTCTTTGGAAACCCTGTAAAAAGTTGCTAGTTTCCCCCCTATTGATTTAATTAGTAAATATTGTAATAATATACTGTAGATCCTCTCGTCTAGAACAAGTTTTTTTTTGTTTTTTTATTATTTGTTAATGTCTTTAGACTCGATGTTCAAACTAATAATTTTCTTAAAATTCATAACATTTAATGTGTTGCGAATTGTTTAGTTGGGTGTGAACATTTTGCCTGATATTTCGGATATTGCAGTTTATATTTTGCAAGCTTATGGAGGTGTTACTACGAGCGGTATTTTTTGGTCAAATTCTTTAGGTGCAACGCTCCAACAAGTATTTCTTAAATTTCATAAATGCTTCATAATCTGAAAAATCCCACTGTCATCCCTCCGAATATATTATATTTCCTAAAAGTTCATGCTATTGCAGTAACATTTCCACAAATAACCCTCCACTTCCTGAATTTCATTAAATACAAAATTCCCTTATTGTAAACTCAAACGTGTCATTAAATTGTATATCAATGGTTCTGCAACAACCAAATTCTAGAATTATGGAAATTTCGTGAAACTTGTAATGTACTTTCTGAAATGAGGAAAAGTGCTTCATCACGCCTATTTTCTTGTTGAAAAATGAGGTTCTGTTTTTGACATCTTTGTCAAAATTTATGAAACGAGATGCATTATGTTTTCTGCTAATTGCTGTTATTGCAGTATTTGTAGGAAATACTTCTGAGATGCAACTCTTGTATGGGTGCAAACATTGGCCATTCTTGACGGTGACATCGCATTGGACATAGCCATAGGTCTTGAGTAGTGTTTAAGTAGCTTGCTTCAGCGGAAAATGATGAATTTTGAGACGTGATCTTACCTAGGGGTGAGATTATTCTGCTGGGTGCAGGGGGCAAACGAGGTTGGATCCCGCTGTGTATGACCCCAGATCTTTTCCATCGCTTTTGGGGAGGACCACCGGGAGAAAAAAGCGGGAGGTCAAGAAATGAAATGGCGGCACGTGCTGCCTTTACCTGCTCTTGCTTCTGTTGTCAGGAGTAACTCGTCCTTCGTCGGTCATCTTTTTTCTTTAATAGTTGCTGGTGATGAATGAATACCCGACTTTTAACTTGTCTAACAACATTTACTGCTTTTGGTACTTGTCTTGTCGGCCATCACCGTTGTCCCTCATTCCACTTTCTGCTTGGGCCGCTAGCGCCTCACTCCTTCTCCCTTTCCAGAACGAGTTTTCAAACAGCTGCTGTAGTGTGTCAATACAGGTGCTCTTCTACACCTCACCTCACTTTGGACAAGTTTTTCTACAGATGGCGCCACAAAACATTTCTGGGCGACCTTCCCTGGCGTTGAGGACATTTAACCGGAAATTGATGGCTTGCATCCTCCACCGGTTCCATATATAACCATGGCAGTTACATGTATTGGCATAAAGTATACCTTTGAGACTTTGAGTGAAGATGTTGAACATTGCAACCAGTTGCAGTCATTGGTATCATTGTAAATTTCCAGTCAGCAACATGGTCTTTAGATCTACCCTTTCACATCGTCTGTCCAGTTTCTGAATACTGGCGCCATCTATGATGCATTCTGGGCAAATGCAAGTTGCGCACCTTCCTTTTTGACACGTCTTTCTACAGATGGCGCTTTATACAGTATATTGACATAAAGTATACCTTTTAGTGAAGATGTGGACATTGCAACCGGTTGCAGTCATTGGCATCATTGTAAATGACTGACCGAGCAATATGGTCTCTTACAGTCATTTTCATCATTGTCTTTGACATGGCCCCTAGATCTTCCCTTTCCCATCGTCTGTCCAATTTCTGAATACTGGCGCCATCTATGATGCATTATGGGCAATTGCCCAAAAAACTGTTCAAAATTGCTTCGAACTGTAGGAAAAGTTGCGAAAACAGTTGGCGGACGGTACACAAAATTCAGTATATAATGAAGCTGAAATCCAGTCCTCTAGTGTGGTCAAAGGTTCAAGGTGGGATGGACAGATGCTGCCAGGCGATATTGGCATCGTGTTATTTTTCTAGTTAGATGAATAAACGAGGGAATTTTGTCATAAGCGTGGGTTTCCAAACTGACAACTGATTCCGCTTGACGAAGCTTCTTCGTGGGTTTGTAAACAGTTTTCTGCATGATGCTGTTTGTCGTGTTATTGCATACAAATGCGATGGCAACTTGACATGCAACAAGTGGTACGGGACAATAAGCTTGATTTATGGCTCGTGTGATTTCCTCGTAATGGCTGGCATATATGACTATTCAGACCACCCGATTGGTTCCTTCCAATTAGTTTTTGTTTCGAGAAATGAATGGCGATTGATTTAATCTACATGCCCTAATAAACTCGGGTGTCAATTTTAAGCGAACTGTGCACGTTCATTAATAATGTCATGACCTTCTGAGAGAGCCGTTAAGAATGATCGTGTAGGGTAGAAAAAATGGGGAATAATGGCCGGTAATAATGAAAATCCGGATTTTGGCATCATTACTGGGGCGTGGTTGTGGATACCGCCATTAATAATGACTACTTTTTAACGCTCACGCATGCGCAGATTTTACAAGATGCCAATAACGCTATCTAGTATTCAGATTGCGTACATCATTAATCCTGTCATTAAAACTCGAATTTAAATTTCGCGTGCCACACATTCCCCTGACTCGTATTTCCAATTTGCGACGCTACGTACCCGCGCATGCGCAGAATGATTGCGAAAAGTCGCCATTACGGTACACAGATGCGCGTTTCTAAGCAAAAATGGTCATTTCAAATGATCGTGTAAGGTCGAAATGCAATGAAAGCGAATGAAGCAACATTTTTGGAGGTACATGTATAATGTCATTTATAGTTCATGACATTATTAATGGACGTGTACAGCTCCGTTTAATGCCAGTTGGACCTGGCTTTAGCTGACGTGAGGAAACCTTGACATGTCCGCATAAGGGTCAGGAAAATAAGCGGTTTTTTCGATGAAGGATAAGAAGGTGAATTTAAAATGTTTCTGAGAATCAACTTGTTAGTCATGCTTTCGACACCTGTTATGACGTTGTCAACAACTTATGCAGGAAGACAGGTTTGGATGTTTGGAAGCTTATTGGACGCCATTTTTGATTCAAAAATGAAAGATTTCATCTCAATTCTCTGAATTTTCAAGCAGCCAGGATACGAGGACATGTTCGATCGATGTTATTGTATCTCATAAAAATGCAAATGACATTCAGAATGTCACGTCATCTGTTGGTGGACTGAGCATTCGTCAATTTATTTTAATAACGCGTGATATGCAGAGTACTCACTCCTGCGTAGTCAATTCGTGATAGGACTTTTTTAATTAAAGAGATGCGTATAATAATGACCTATCCATCCAACCTCTTGTACTAATTGGGTTATAAATCAGTTGGTGCAGATGCAGGCATGGTTATTATAAGTCTGAAAAAAGAACCTTCAATATCACATCATCGGTACTTAGTGAAAACAATGCCAATGCTCTCGTGATACTCCTGTGACGTAATACGTGGACAACTCGCAACAAAGCCTCGACGAAACCAATCCTAGGGGGTGTCAGTGAGTGGCTATTTAGCCATTTGGCTTGACTGCCCCCATTTTCGATTGTTTAATGAGATTTTCAAACCACAAGCGCCACCTGCTGGCTTATTCTTTACCTGATGAGCCGTTGCTGATAGATTCTGAAATTGCCTAGAAAATGCCAAAACCTCTCAATTGACCTGTTTTTAAATGTTCACGCATGCGCAGATTTTACAAGATGCACTAGCCCCACCTGCTGAGTTATTCCTTACCTAATGCGCCTTAACTGATTGATTCTGAAAACACCAATAAAATGCTGAAACCTCTCAATTGGCATATTTTTGAAGCATGCGCAAATTTTGCAAGATGCCATGCACAATTTAGCCATTCTGGCTATAGCCACTCACCGACACCCTCGACTGTCTGAGCTGACGGATTTTTTGGCGTTTCTTTGAACCGCTCATGAACTAAAAATTTCATTATGAGCGTTTATTAACTTCGATAATTGTTCGAGTTTTTTACCAATAAAAAGTTCACGTCGCGGAGGCTTTCGTGCGCATTTTGCGAGAGGATGTGATTGGGAAAAATGAGGGTTTTTTGTGGGGAAAAGGTACACTAATAAGGGTGGGTTTGGCCAGGGTTCCGCCTTTTAACTCGTCAACTGAGCGTAATAAAATTTATTATTGTTCAACACCGAACGTCGATGTACTCGCGGAGTAATTTGGGATTAGGTTTCTGTCTCGGATGTGTATCTTGCGGCCATGGGTACACAAAAGTTGACCGGAAAACAATGCTAAAAACAAAACGCGGGCAAATGGAACGAAAGGCACTTTAGCACGGCTAGTTGAGTCGTAAAATTAATTAGGACGATTTTCTGTTTATTAGAGAGATTTATTAGCGAAGCTTTGAAACGCGTTTGGCGGAAGGATATGGCCATGTTTACTCCCTCCGCCACTCGTGTTTTTGCCAAAAAACTGACGATGCGCGTTGCTGTGGGCCAAAAATCTGCGAAAGTCGTAAAAAGGTGAAATCTCCACTTTTTATTATTTTTTTAACTTGTTCGGTTTTAGTTTAAATTAGTCTACAGCGGCGCTCTTTATTTTTACACCATTTTTACCATTTTCTTGGCAAATGAAGTTTGAGAACGTGTGATCGTTTATCCATCAAGTCATCGATGAAGTTTATCGAACGTATCGTGGTGAAAATTTCATTTCAGTGACGATAATCTCATTATCAATTAGAAAAATCTCTCGTGATTCACGTGACATTTTAGGGCTACTCAGATAGAAGCTTCGCAGATCGCACATTAGCACGCGTGTAGTCACGCGGACAAAATTATGGCGCGCTCATTGGTGTAAGAAATCCATTCAAGGTTATCGCTGTTTTTAAACCAATAAATGTGTTTCTTTTTTGCCCACGTGATTAGTTGACTGCTAAAGTGCGACCTGCGAAGCTTCTGAGTACCCTTTATGTACAATGATATGTTCGAGTTTTCGAATCTTATGTTTGATTTCATTTCAGCGACGATAATCTCATTGCTAATTAATAAAATCCGGCATGATTCACGTGACATTGTAGATCGAGCTACTCAGACAGAAGCTTCGCAGATATCACTTTAGCACGCGTGAATTAAGTCACACGGCCAAAATTTGGAACGCTAATTGGTTAAAAAAACTCAATCAAGGTTATTGCTGTTTTCAAACCAATAAATACCATTCTTTTACACACTTGATTTCTTGACTGCTAAAGTGCGACCTGCATGCGAAGCTTCTGAGTGCCCTTTATGTACAATCGTAGAAATAGAATGTTTATTTCGTATGCAAGGAGACTCAGCTCCTAGGACATTTTTTCAAGTGCAGTAAATTGCATTTGCAGGTGTAAAAATGAATATAGCTTCTGAGTATCCTTTCTGTACAATCGTAAGCACGATTTTTCGAAGCTTATGTTTAGTTTTCCATTTTTCGAAATAGTTAATGGAACCCTCTGAAGTTTTGCGCGCTGCTTTTTTATGCTTTTTTCTTTAGTTTTTTCCATCCTCTCGTTGTTTTATTCCCCATTGTTCTATCTCATAAATTCTAAATTGTTTATTAACATTAATGACCGACAGAGGAACTACTGAAGGTGGACCGAGGAAGAGGGGGGGCGAGTTCTGTACACTCGAAAATATACGACAAGGTCCACTTCCCATTGATGTATGGTTCACCGCATTTAACCAAAATCACTCCGCTTAGAACAATCCAAAGTGAAGCGTTGAAAACAAGCTAGGTATGACGGCTGAAGTTCATTTTTTCTGCTAATAATTTGTCTTTGATTTAGAAAAAAAAATGTTTCCTATTGTTCGAGCCAATTGTACGTCCTGGAGAAATGTAAATAATTGACACGACAAGGGCTAGGGAAATTCCTCGCTTTTTCTTAGATTTGCAAAAAACATCAGCGTATAGGAAAATAGTGCGTGGGTGCGTGGTAATTAAATTAGTTTTGACAAGTTCAGAAGAACAATATAAAATGTCTCGGAAAGACCACTTCTACTGGTCAAAATGTTATCGGGGATCATGCAGATATTTGACCTAGAAAAGTCAGGAAGCTTGAAAATGTTTGGAAAAATCAGGGAAATACAACTAATTGATGTTGTCATAATCCAAAATAAATGCTTCTACTTTACTACTTTTCAAAATGTTCAACAATTTCCAAGGCAAAATTTGTAACAGTTTCAAAGGACAAATTTACAAAATTTTCAACAGTTTCTGAGGAAAATTTGCAAAATTTTTAAACCGTTTCCGAGAACACTTGCAAAATTTTGATCAGTTTCTAAGGACAGATTTGCAAAATTTTCAACAGTTTCCGAAGATCTGCAAAATTTTCAGCAATTTCTGAAGACAAATTTGCAACAATTTCAACAGTTTCTGGGGATAAGTTTGCAGAATTGTAAACAGTTTCCAAGGACAAATTTGTAAAATCTTCAACAGTTTCCAATGCGATATTTTCAAAATCTTTCACATTTGCAATATCGTGGATATAACATTTGCATATGTCAATTTTGACATTGTCATTGGTCAGGGAAATGTGTTGAAAAACCTGGAATGGTCAGGGAATTTGAATATGAAATCCCTGGGGGGAATGGATTCCCATTTCAACGGGGTGTTATCCTAACGTGCGCACCGGTCATTAAGGTGTTCAAACTGCGAACAAAAGGCCAGCAGCGCCATCATCTTCAGTCTAGGTCATGAATGACACATTCGCACATGCGCGTGATTAAGCAGTAATTAATTTATTAGTGAAATTTCCTGGGCGTTTCAAAACCTCATTCAAAAGCCATCAATCTTTTTTGGCATGAGTCATTCGAAAGCGGAATCCATTAGTTTGACGGCGTAAATGCCAAGCGGCGAATCCCGAACAATGTTGACGTGTACAAAATTGCGAATGTTGCAGCGTTTGAATTTCACGTAGTTGGTCTGAGTTGAAAGTTTTTGACCTGCTCGAAGTAAGGCGAACACGAGCCTTTAACTGCCGACGATTCTTGTACAAGGTCAGTGCCGTCCCGTCTAAAATGTTTCGTGCTATATTCGGTGCAAAGTGTCGTAATGACGCGTTATTTAATTAGTTGCTATGAAATTCATGTTGATGTCTGTTGGGATTTCAACTGGAAAATCTCAAATCGGTAAGCCGGTTTGGAAACTTGCATTCCGGTATCGGAAACCACGTTTCAGTTTAAGGTTCCTGTGTGTGTCCCCACCTTCATGCCGGATTCACAATGGCATCGACGAAGTTTGGCTCGGGTGCAATTCGAAATCCCCTACGTCATTTTGTCGTCATCGTTCCGCCTTCGACAGTCATCGACGAATTGGAAGAGAGCTCCAAGTCGTCTCCGGCGTTTTCAAGATGACGTCAAAAACCGTCTCCACCGTTCGTCGATTTCATTGTGAATCCGGCATAACACTGTACAGATGTAGTCGTCCCAGTGTTTATTTTGCAAACTGCCAGCAGGTGGGGAAAGATGACCTTGTGTGACGTCATATTCTATTTACCGACAATTTTTAATAGTTTTGTTTGTTTTGGGTAGAGAAAACGTGCCCGGATTACAATCGTACATACTCTGTAGCTGCAAATAATTTTTATTTTTGTTACGTTGGATATGCGTTTTTTGATGACGTGGACACGTGATCTTTATAACGTACAATTAATCGTATTGACGTAGAATGAATTCGATTCAATGATTTGACAAAAGATTCACGTGTAACATGATATGGCGCGTGATTTGTCCGTAACTTTGGTTTATAGACTAATTATTTTTGACAAGTTACGCGTCATATCACGTTACCAGGGTTCCCCCAGACCTGACAAAATCTGGAAAACTAAGGGAAGAATGATTTATTTTGAAAAGTAAGGGAAATTCAACGTATTATTGTTGTCCCAATCCAAAATTAATTTACTTCTACGTGAGCCCATTTGCAAACTTTTTGAAATTTTCCCAGTACAAATTTGTAAAATTTCCAACAGTTTCCCATGCATGCAGGACAAATTTGCAAAATTTTAAAAAGTATACCGAGGACACATTTACAAAGTTTTCAATTTTCTCGAGGATAACTTGCAAAATTTTGAACTTTTTCAGAGGACATGTTTACACATTTTTTTAAACCTATTCCCTGGGGTCAAATTTGTAAATTTACAGAGGACACATTTGCAAAATTTTCAACCGTTTCTGAGAACAAACTTGCACGATTTTCACTCTTTTACGAAGAAAAACTTGCACAATTTTCCACGTTTTCCGAGTAAAAATTTGTAAAATTGTCAGCAGTTTCCGAGTACAAAAATGTTACATGTTTACGTGTCATCTAGGTGAGCACCCAGCCTAATGTCCGTTTTTTAGTAATTTCTTCTCCGTGTTTGAGCATGGCATGACGTGCCGAAGGTTCTCATTGCTGACATTTGAGATGCCGTGCATCATTGCAATAAATTACATCATAAATTGGATTTCTGTAATTTTAGGTAAAATCCTGTG
The DNA here is from genome assembly GCA_034697705.1 of Ommatoiulus sabulosus. Classification (NCBI taxonomy): domain Eukaryota; kingdom Metazoa; phylum Arthropoda; class Diplopoda; order Julida; family Julidae; genus Ommatoiulus; species Ommatoiulus sabulosus. The sequence goes on along the minus strand of JAQGAO010003850.1, from coordinate 5,955 downwards.
GCGATGTAATTTGCCGTTTTTCCACACTCTTGGTAATGCTAGTCGAGTAGCACGCGATGTTCGGGTATACTCTCGACTCGCCTCATGTACGAAATATTTGGCACTTTGAAAAAGCGGCGGCGTTTTTGCACCCATGGCGGAAAATATAATTGGGTTTTACGCCATTTTTTTTTACCTTTATTTCTTATAATAAGCGAGAAGTACATCTTCTGATTATACATGGGCACTCATTAGTGGTATATTTGGACCTCACAGCGCAGCCTGCGTGGTAACATGAACCACCCATATTGGGTTCCCACGGTGGTATGGCGCTCCGTATGATTTATGCAAATAGATATTGCTGGTCTTGCATAAAAAAGGGACAAAAAAATGTAAATTGCACGTACAAATATCCATGTTAAGACTTACCGAGTATTAAAAATTTAGTCTTCAACCGCAAAGTTTAAAAGTATGTATGCATTGGTCCATATGCAGGCTTCGTAAACACCAACGTTTTATTATCCACATCCGTCGACGATAGAGTCGCCACCTACTGGTAGAGGTTGGGAACTAAACATTGCGGCGATAAATAAATACGAGTGCTTATGTACGTGGTTGCTTTACGATGACTTCATTTTGTTAAGCAGTTATCTAAAATGATCGAATTTCTAAAAAAATTTTAGTTCGAAGTTCGAGTAGCTACAGTATATAATATTATAACATTAGAGTATAAAAGTGTACAGACGTATAACGAAAAAAAATTATACTTTTTCATAAACGTTGTCTTCAATAAAGATGAACTTTTAAGCATTAATTCGAAATGATAAATAAACAGGGTTCCCCTAGACCTGGAAAAGTATTCAATGTATTAATGTTGTCACAATACTAAATTTTCGACAGTTTCCGAAAACAAACTTGCAACATTTTCCACGTTTTCTGAGTACAAATTTCAAAATTGTCAACAATTTCCGAGGGCAAATTTCAAACTTTTCAACAGTTCCCGAGGAGAAATTTTCAAAATATTCAACAGTTTCCGAGGAGAAATTTTCAAAATTTTCAACAGTTTCCGAGTGGAAATTTTCAAAATTTTCAACAGTTTCCTGGGAGAAATTTTCAACAGATTCGGAGATCAAATTCGCAAATTTTTCAATAATTTTCAAGGACAAATTTGCAAAATTTCCAACGATTTCCAAAATTGTTGCGATTTGCAAAATCTTTCACGTTTTCCGGGTAAAAATTATTAACAGTTTTCGAGGACAAATTTGCAAAATTGTCAACCTTTTCAGAGAACAAATTTGTAAAATTTTCAAAGAAATTTCATATATTTAAGTTGTTTTAAAATTGGCATTAATAAATTTTGCAAAATATTGAAAGTTATCCTAGCTGTGTCGATTTTCCAAAATCGTGGATAACACTAACATGTCAATTTTGTCATCGACCAGGGAAATTTGTTTAAAAACCTGGAAAAGCCAGGAAAGTTGAATAGGAAATTTCTGTGGGGGAGGACCGTAATTCAAAAATTATCTATTTCCGGTTTAAAGTCAACCGAAAGAAGCTCTATATTCAGCATGTATGCAATATGGTGAATCTTTTCACGTCTGATTTTTTCCCCCATTCCACAAAATCGAATCATTTTAAATAAATGATTCTATTTTGTGAAATGGGAAAGAAAGGTATTCAATCGAAACAAAAACTGGAATACAATTTATGTGAAAATTATCCTTAAAATGGCGGACGTTTCTCTAGTCTGTCCATGAAATCCTAAAACAACCATTCAATTTTTTTTAATGTTTTTTGGTTTTAAAAATATTGCAGTGTATCCTTAGAGCTCCCCTTATAATTAGGCCTACTGCCACTAGATCTTGGAATGAAACTTAAAATATGTTCAATCTCCGTGTTTGAAAAATTTGAAATTTTATTCTATCGTATTATTATTACCTTTCCGAAATTGCGTCAGACATGCAACGCAAGTTCAAGCACCATGCCACGTTTTTCTACTTTGTTTATTCAAAGAAATTATCAAACAACAATTTTGATTGTTGTTATTATATTTCCGCCAGCTTCCTTCCGGCTCGTTGTATGTAATTTTCTTATCCAAATGGCGTATTACGTTTACCTCGTGTGTGTTTATCCAGTCCGGTTCTTCACTTTTAACATTTAAATAGTTGGAACTTAAAAAAATGAACACATTTAGTCCGTTTTTGTTCATTTCAGTTTTAAGTCGTGGGAAGTTGCTTTTAATATGGCCACCTGTTTGGTATTGGCCAAAATGGCTAAAAACAACCATTTATACCCCCTATTATTACATACCATATCACATGGGCCTGAATGTGATATACATGTATAGTTTAATACCGCTTGGGTTCTATTCCGCATTTTATTTCTGATGTGTGAATTGCGAGAAATAAATATAGGATTAACACGAACGCTTTAATTTCGTGATATTAATTCTCAAGCACAAATAGAACCATATTATTCGGCACCTAATTTAGAAATTATAGTCATTTACATGTACATGTATGAGAAATGCCACGTTTATTTATATTGTATACATATCCAAACACGTGCCCTTATGGAGTCTTTCATGTCAAAACCAATCAGCGCGCAATGTGCCTTTCTTCGTTAAGCTACGGCTTTGGTTGCGGATTGATTGAACTTATTAGTGTATGCAGCATGTCCTATTAAAACAGCCTATATACACAGATGCTATACATGTATTCATATTTTCAGAATCCATCTTCGAATTAACTCCAAACGTTATTGTTAAAACTCCGTTGCTCGCGCTATTATTTGAGAGATACACGAAAAATGTTTTTTTAAATAACTGGACGACAGTTCGAGTATTAAATCAAGGCCAGTGAACATTTAAGGGCATTTTAAGATACAATATTATTCATCATCAGCTGTGGTTAGAAATGGCCCTTGTATTCGTGAGATGCAGCGTGACTATTTTAGTAAGTTTTCTAAATTCTTCGAACTCTTTCGTTATTTCTGCTATTAATTTATAATATATATATATACAGTATATATATTATATTGTAACATTTCTTGCTTAAATGAGAGCAAATCAGAAGTTCTTGAAGATGAATAAGTATATTTGTGGAAAGTATGGCGTGTGCTCAGAAAACCGAGCGAGGCTTAGTGCCGACCGGAAGTGCAACAAAAACTGCAATATGAATCTTAAATCACAACTATTTTTATTTAGTTTCTGGCACATATTTTAATTAAAACGTATAAAATGTAGGTCGTAATTTCTTCAGTAGCACTATTATAGGTTTTTTCTTAAATTAAACAACTTTATGCAACACCAATGTCAAAACCAATCAGCGCTCAATGTGCCTTTCTTCGTTTAGCTATACGGCTTTGGTTGCGGATTGATTGAACTTTTTTCTTCACTGGTAAGGGGGAGTGTTAAATTGAATTTCTAAATGCATATGGCCGTCCTTTAGAAGTCCATTCCAAACGAATGACCAATGGTATAGCATCCAGATAAGTTCGATGCTCCTTCAGTGGTTCGGAATGATACCTCCCTGAGCTTGGAAGGACCCCATTTTCAGAGCATATTTTGATGCTAACTCGTACCTGGGCATGTCTGTTTACGGGCCTCCCAGCATGCAGCTTGCTTCCGAAGAAGTTACCCGAAACTGAGCAAATGCTTTAGCACTAACCTTTGACTCGAAGCATATGCTTTGTTTTTTTCTCCCAGATCGTGCTTAGTGCATTCATGTCCATTATTCTAAGCATCGTCTTCCATCCACGCTATACGGTGTAACGGGCACCAGGTATTTGCATATACTGCTTGTTTTTTGTTTGTTCTTTCTCTTCTTAGATGGGGCCCTCTATATGCACGCCTCAAGAAGTTCACATTTACTTTTGATATGAATTTTCCTTTGTTTTCTCGGTCGGTTTTCTTTATTAGATTCGTGTATTCGCGAGACGAGAGAATTGCTCTTCTTTTCCCTTTTTTTTTTCTTTTCGTTTTTCTTTAAATGTCTTTCTCTCTGTTTCTAAATGTTTGACTTTGTTGGGGGAATTTCTCTCCGCTCCTGAGATGCTTTTTTTTTGCTCGTTGATGGCTGCTTTTCAATCAGATGTAAGGTGTTTGGAAGATACACTCTGGCGAGGAAAATCTCAAGAAACGGCGTTTAAGGAGAGCGAAGAAATGCACTCGTCGTTTTTTCCGTGTCACCGTATTCAGCCCTCTTAGTGACATTTTTCCATGGGGTGGCGCTAGGGAGGTCCCGTGCCCATGATTATCCCCACGCACCTCGAACGTACGCTTTTTTTTTTTTTTTTCGTTTTCAATTTTCTTCGCAGAAAGCGGAGGGGAGGGTACGGGGCTTTATGGGAAGAGGTGTTTCCTGAACAGCTACTTAGTATTCAAATGAGACACCGTTATGGCCCCCCGAGCACACCAGAAACCATAACACTTGTTAAGATAAGTGGATGCACTTACACACACGCGGAAAATGGCGGTGGGGGCGCTCTGGCCTCCGTCTTGCACCAGGCACAACGAACCGCCAGGCCATCTCCTCATCTCCACCCCCCCCCCACAATTTATATTTTTTAAAAAATGAAAAAAAAAACGCGAGGGGTTGGGACCTCCCTCCTTCAATGCCCTACCTCCGACGCGTACGTGACACGTCGTGACTCGTGACAGTTTGGACAGAGCAGTTGTCGCCTTGATTTCCTCCTGTTTTCATTTCATTCTCGGCGTCACTCGAAGCACGTCATTAGAACGGAAAACGAGGTTGATGTTTTTGCGGAAATTTGAATCTGACGTCGAATGGCGTTTATTCGCGCGATTTAATCACCGGAATAAGCCATCCGATGAAATAAGGTTTATAGATGCATTTGCTCAGGAATTTGCATTTGCTCGAAGTCGAAGGTTTAGGATTGCTCATCACCGACGGAAGAAGCTGAGCAGATGCTCAGAAGAGGTGGTTTACGCAGATGAGCTTATGTCGTTGTTTATGGAGCACGCTGCTACCGAATCTGCTCATGTATTTAAATCTCCAAATTTAAATATTCTTTTTGTGCACGCAAACATTTGACATATTTTCGCAACTCCATACTGTACGTGTTTGCTTTTTTTTTTCTTTTTCTTTTCTCCAGTAAGCATACAATTTATAAGTTATCCTTCTTTCTCACTTTGTTGAGGAGTCACTGTGAGAAACTCGCAACTTCTATGTTGAAATGGTGATTTGGGTTAAATCTGAACTTTGAACACCATTGCATGAAATATTTTTTTAACATATACAGAATTCCAATGAATACTTTATTTGAATACGTTATGAATCAATATTTAAATAGTTTATATTTAAATATTGATTCGTATAGCAAGTCAAACACTTAAGTGGCATGTCACCAAGACGTGAATTTGGAATATTTGTTCGGTTGAACCATGCAGGACTTAAAACATTGTATCTACGAGGGGTGCATTCATTAAGTTTCCGCAATCATTTTAATATTAAACAAAACGGCTGTATATGGATTTTAATGAAATTTGGGCGATACATTTTTCCAATCGTTCTGGCCGGCAGCAAGTGTATTTTAGGTAGCATCTTTTACACTTGTCTGTCCATTTCTGAACTTTTCAATCCATTCATAGACGGAACGTTGGGACATTACTCGGACCTTAAACATTTCACATATTTCTGTTCCTGGAATGCTTTCAAAAGTTTAAAAAACGAACCACAGACCGCTGCTGAGCCACTATCTCCTCGGAGTCCATCTTTGCTTTCGAATTTTAAACTCGTGCAATTCTTTTAAACATACAGTATATATCTTTTAATGTTGAAATATGGTCAGGAATTATGGAAGAATTTTTCCAACAAATTTCGTTAAAAAATCCATGCAGCCGTTCTTTTTTTTTTCCTTTAATGATTGCGTAAACTTAATATATACAGGGTTGCCACTGACCTGCGAAGTCAGGCAAAGTCAGGCAAAATCAGGCAAAACTGAAAAAGTCAGGCA
>JAQGAO010003849.1:0-16231 GCA_034697705.1 Ommatoiulus sabulosus | reverse complement strand
AAGGTAGCCTCCGACCATGGTCGGATTAACCGGAGTGACGGACTAACCGAGGGCGGACTAGAGGGGTTCTACTGTACTTTTTTCCTTTTTAATGACTCAATTATGCGAATACTGAAAAAAGCCCCAGGTTAATTGCATAATCGAGTCTAAAATCAACAGATACAATGGTATTCATTCCAAGAATGAATGTTCAGGAAGATTTAAACAGATTTATAAAATAAAAAAACAGCTCAAAGAACCCAGAGGCCATACGGATATCGAGTTAATCTATAGTATTAAAGGTTTCTTAGAAAGTCGACAAGCATAACTATACCCTTTTCTTATACAGGAACCTAGTTACACAAAAGTTTAGCGTTGCCTTTTCGTATTAAATTGAAGGAAGGGCAAATTTCATTTCTGCAAAGGCTGACATCAGCAATAAAAATCCTTATCGCGCTGGAATTAAATGTGGAGTTGTCGTGTTTTTTTTAGTTGCATAACTATCATCCCCGCTGCATTCAATATTTCACGATAAATAAAAACTAAAACAGTTCCAAGAAAATGTTCGTGGACCTGTAATTAGTAATCGTCTCGTCATTCTGATAATTTATAGAGATTACAAATTAAGTGTCATCATACAAGTGCTTATCTTTATAAAGCGTGCAACCAAAAGGCTAATGAGCGAATGATAAGACAAAAATTAGCTTTTTTTCATGTAGTCCGCAACATTTTCATTTTTTTAAAAGTTGAGTTATAAAAACGCAGAGTTCTAACCAACTTACAAAAGCATTAACATTAATAGAGGTCTTGCCGTAAAAAGTTTTTAGCAACTTTTAATTTAGCGTGAATTCAAATTATGTCAGCAGTTAGCTAGCATATGCCCCTAACAATCCAGCGTCCGATAAAATAAATGACAAGACTCAAAGATTGCGAGCATGGTAATAAGAAACAAGATACACTGAATATGTTGACATTTTTTTTAAATAGATTGTAATAATAAAGGATTATAAAAAGGTCAGAATTTTGCTTTCGAAAACATAACTTGCTTGCACATTAATACATTTGTTAAAATATCAGAAAATCCTGAAGCAAGGTCAAAGAACAAAGTTTTGATTCCAACAGTAAATAATTACAGTTTGTGACAAATTTTAAACACGTTACTTCTAAAGCAGTTAAAAAAACATTCTTTAACATTCAAAATTACATTTAATTCAAAATCTGCTAATACGTATGTATTTTCTGTAATATGCAAAATTATACTATGACGTAAGAAATTTGCCAAAAATCTTAATAAAACAATAAAGCTAAGAAAGATTAAAGATACTTTTTCATTTCAAGATTTAGATGAAATTAGCCATGCGATTTTAAGAATTCGAATTTCCGTCGGGTGTTAAATGCAGCTTGATAATATGTGTAATTGGAGACAGCTACGCAGCAACCGTGTAATGTAATAAATTGTTTTTTTGCTTCAAAATTGTAAATATAATCCTTACAATTATAATAGCTCTAGGCCCTACGCAGAAATTCTAAAAAATTAAAAAATATCTTGTTTACTTTTTGTAGACGCATTTTTAATTATGAAAACTACAGTTAAATTTTACATGTACGGTGTATACTTATAGTCTAACATTTCATAAATTTAAAGTATAGGGACATTTTTGTATAAAAGGGTGGTATGAAATATAAATATTTTTGGTGAGGCAAGCTGACTGAAGGTAGGGCACCACAAATTCTTAAAGTGAAAACAACAAAAGTATCTGTATTTTTGTAGGTATTGAAATTGTCCTTTCAAGATAGTCTCATAGTTGTTCGTATGACATTTACTAGAAGAAAGAGAAGAGCAAACTCAACTAGCGCAGGGCCTGAGCAGCAAGAGCATAAAGACATTCAAAAAACCCATATACATTTGGAAAAATTGTGTTTTCCATTTTGGTGTTATGTCACCATTACATTTCGTTCAGACGAACATGAATATTTCATGCTAGCTAGAAACGCTTTCTGGATAGCAAAAAATCTATTTTTTACCTGCCACAAAAATGTGCAAATATGTTTTTCCCAAAAGCTTAACAAAGTAAATACGCATAAACAGAAAAGCGCAGTTTGGATCACAGAATTCAGTCCTCAGCTTCAATGAACAAGTTATCTTAGTTTTCTGCGACATGATTTTTAAAAAAAATCATTTCCTATGCCTTATTCGTACTTAGTCAGCAACTCCTATCACATACCATGTTTATTTCAATTTTTTTCTTTAAAAATCACTAACACGTATAATTGAAATTATATTTTTTAAAATCGTTGCTGGTAATCCAAGAGTCCTTTAGAAACCAGGCTTATTGAAGTCGTATAACTTCACCTAATTCATACTCGAGATACCTAACGTTTTATAATTCAGACTGACATATATATAATCCGGTAAATCTTCAAAGTACGTGAGCTTATGAATTCATAAACACATGCAGCGAAATAAATTCTTCATACATTTTTTTTTCATCTTTAGAAAAAAAAAATAGAAAACTATTTCAAATTAATGTTTAATTTACGAATAAAATAATGTATTTAAAATGATTTAACTGCGGTATAAATAATTAAGCGACTTGAAATATTTAAATTATTTAAATAGTGCTAAAAAGCTAAATGCATGGAAAAAATACTTTAAATTTAAAAAAAAAAGAATTTTAATATTTATTTATCTATCAAGTAGATCAAAAGTAAAAAAATCTTAAAACCAACTGCACATCACGTTTAGGGTTTAATTTTCTCATTTTGAATGAGAAATTAGCTACAAATAGATTCTAACAATCAAACAAAAATGAGCACATACATTTCGGCATGTTAATCATGGCGGCTTATTTTCCAAAAGCTCTGGATAAATCCCAGCCAGGTTACCTCTTAAAAATGAAGGTATAACTTACGACACTATAAAATATAAAATTTTAAATGAAATGGTTGGTTAGTTGGTTGTAGGGGTTTAAGGGCACAAGGGCAACGCTGGCCATTGTAATTGAGAAAAACCTGTATTTGCACATAATATAGTATGGTCTTGTCAAGTCCTATATCATTCTAATTCCTTTGTTTACTGTTAGACAACCCAGCCGAGTGTACCATTTGATAAATGGCAACGTTAGGAAGCATACCTGAAAACACTACACAATTTCAGATGTTACATAGTGAACCTGTGACATGTGAACCTGTGGACATGTACCTGTGAAACCTTCAGCTGCATGAACAAAAACAAAACGTTACACACACAGTATACCACAAAATCCCGAAATGGGCAATGATCATGATCTATCAAATGCTGAAATAAAATTTTCGAAGTTATAAACAACAACAAGTTCAAGATCGATCGCATAACTTACATCTATTATCAGCCGTTGTACTTCCCACGATGTGCTCTACTCCTTTCGGTCCTTACTATCAAAAGTTGCGATAACGATTTCAAGTAAAATATGTTCCCCCTTAGGGCAATTGCACTGTTAATACGCGTTTTTTAAGAGTATATGTAGTAGTTCATGACGAGTATTTTCACAAAGGCGTTTTCATGAGTACACGTAGGGTTAGGTCTTCACCAAAGCTCAATTAGGCCTAATAAAATAATCAGTCAAGAGCACCTGCAGAATAAATGTAACTTGCCGGCAGGCATTTCTTGGCATCAAATACAGCATGTACTTCACGGCAGAGAGTAGGTTAATACAATTTTCGTCAAAAAACGACTAAATCAAGCACTATTTCACTACATTACTGGCGAAATTTCCGACGTAAACAGTTTAAAAACAAGTCCCGTTCGAAATTCGAATCAACATTCTATGATTTCGAAACGTTTGACCTTGAAGGACAACTAAGCCCTCTGGCGTCATTTAATGGCGACTTTTTGATAATAGCGCTATTACGAATGGTTTATACATTTTAAAAGGCGCCTAAGTTGTATTAGGTTAATTATGTAGTCACACAAGTCAGTGTTGGTCATTAGTCGAATGAAATTTTAATCATGGCTAAAATTAACGCACAAAATAGTCATTCTTTAATTAAAATAACTAATTTACATGTAGTCGTTCGATCGTCAATCCTATTGTAGCGTTAGTCGTTGGATAAGAATTAAATGAAAGCAGGATACAATTTCCAATCATGACTGAAATGAAGGACTAAAATTAATTACTAAATAGCATCGGATTTAACACTAATATTTTTTGATAATATTGCTAGTTTTCTTCAATTTTGTGAATTTTTTGACAATATTGCAAATTTTCCACGTTTAGGGTGATTTTCTAATAATTTTTTTTAAAAGCAATTTGGCAAGTTGTCACATTTTTGAATATTAGTAATAGTATGGAAAATTTGCAAAATTGTCCAATATTAGAAAATATTTGTGGAAAATTTGAAAAATTGTCGAAAATTGCTCAGGTCGTTTTACAGTTCCATAAATTGATTCGAGGTTACACAGTTAGTCCTTGCATATACGACTAATAACTAACGAATATTAGTCTAATTAGTCTAGATTACGACTAATCAATCATCAATCGGAAGAGCTGGGACTAATGACTAACCAGATTAATCATTAGTCATGACTAATACATGATGAGTCGTTAATCTTGATTGATCAATCGCTTAACAAATGCCAAGCTCGGACATAAGTTAAATATTAAGAGCACTCAACTTTGATTTTTTTTTTCATTTTTCAAAATTTTGGAATTAGGAAGATTCAACGCGTTTTAAAATTTGTCAAATGTAATCTTATCGACATGTAAAGTAATGGCGTCTTGATCTAATATTTGAAAATTTAAATTGCCAATGATTTGTAAGTGCCATTTATTTCTCATTGCAGATTTTTTAGCATCGGTGCAGTTTTTAACTCCGAATGAGACAAGTACATTATTAAAACGGTAAGCATCCAGTTCGTAATTTTAAACTTTAGAATAAATTAATTTCAGAATCATCTGTCGTCCCCTTTTTATAACGGTGACTATAAAACGGGGTATTTATTGATAGGCTCTACACAATAAAAGTCGTGATTTTTAAAGTGATACACATGAGTTTTATTTAAAAGCATATTAATAGGCAAGTTTTTATAAGAAAGTAAAATATAACTTATTACGAGTATAAACTGCTTAAAAAAATGAAACAGTCGAATGTGTGCTAAAATGCGAAGATTTTCGAAGAGGTCAAAGGTTTGCATGTTTGCTTCAGGATTCCTGTTCTAGCAAGTAGTTTATTCATCATTTATTCATTGCTTTTACATTGTTCACTTGTGTGTTTCGCCTTTAATAGAAGGCTTTTCAAGCGATGAATGGTTGCTTGATGATCCGGGGTATTTTTTCATATTTTTTTGTGCATGAAGAGTTTATTATGCATGAATGCCTTAAAATGGATTTATTCTCATATGAGGATCTCATTAAAAATCAATATTTATGTACTGGCAAGACAAAAAACGCCGCAGTATTTCGTCGTTTTATATTTCATAGGGGGCTTTCTTTATTCTTCCTTTTATTTCCCATTCAATTGTCTCAGGATATTGTTAATATCAGCCTATGGGCCTAGGTATAAGCTTTTATGTAATCCACGAGAAGGTTTAGATATATAATAGTTCCTGGAACTATACGTATAAACTTACAGTCATTTTAAGATGAATATTTAATGCATCGAGAGATGTGGACATGGCCTTTTTTTTTTCTTTCACGGTTCGATCGCTTAGAGCCATTTTCTTAAGTTGCATCTTCCTTTAGTCAAATGTCCGTAAATCCTCAATTTTTTTTCGCCTTAGATTTACCCTCGCTGAGGCACATCTCTAGAGGGTTTAATATAAAATTTTAATTCCGTTCAAAAGTAGAAGTAGCATGGTATAAGAGTGCTTTAAAGGCATTCTTAACAACGTTAGGTATATGATCATAAAAATTACCCGCAATGGCAAAAAACTAGGCGCAATTCATAAAATTTGAGAAATTATTCTCTCACTAGGTTTTTATCATTACTTTAAGCTGCTTTTTTAAAAAAATGAAACGAGTTTTGGAAGTAAATTTATAAAAAAGACTAAACTGCAAAATAGTTGTTAACAAAACAACACATCTTTGATGACATTAATTTGACAATACATGTAATCAAATATTTTACCGAAGAATAGTATGATGTAATTAATCTGCAGTTATGGTGAAGCTCTAATTTTTGTCATCCAAAAAATGAATAAAAATAATCCAATCATTTCCATTACACGAAATCATTTTTATCAGAATTTATAATTAAATTTTCCGTTTGGATCTGATTGTGTAAACTCACCAGATGCACACGAGCATTTTCGTGAAATAAAGCTGGGATCCTTACACAATTTTACTCAATTATTTATTTATTACAAATAAAAGAATCAATAATAGCAAATATTTTACCAAAGAATACTATATGCAGCATCAAAACTGTAGTAATTACGTAGCAATTTCTGCTTAGGATGGTACTTAACAGCAGTTCATGGCAGAATTTATATACCCTTGGCTCCATCTGACAGAAAAATACTAATCATTTCTCCGACGTAAAGCATCCCTAGTACCTATTTATAATTAAATTTTTCGGTATTGATCCGATGCTGTAAGCTGGTCAGATGCACACGAGATTTTTTTGGGGAAGTTTGTTCGTGAGCCAGCCGCTGAAATAAGTAAAAGATAACCCGGAGTGTCTTATTGAAATGTGGTACTTGTCATTCATTATTCCAGCTAGGCAACGGCAAATATTTGACAGAAAACCGGAATAAGAAATTGGCCTGCCATTTAATACGAAGCAAATAGCGAAACTCGATTAGACTAAGCAGCGGGCCTTCGGCTGGTCTATCCAAAGACGTTTCCACTTTCAACAAATCCGCATTTTTCGGCGAAACATTTTTTTTCTTTTTATTTCCGATCTCATAAAGTCTTGCATAAGTAAGCAAGGGTTACGTGAATTATACAAGTGCCATCCTTTTATGCACGAGCAATATCGAAAAGTTAGCGGACGGGCACCTAGGCATTATTGGGCGTCTAGTTTGCTGTTTTGTGCCGTATCATGCTAGCGGTTTTATCATTGTCAGTTTCTTCGCTGTGTGGATATCTCGTTGAATAAAACATGCACTCAATTTGAAATGCCGCGGAATAGTGAAGCAGCAAATTGTGATGTTCAACACGTTTTCCTATGCTGCTTTGCATGTTTCCGAGCTGCAAATGCAAAAACGGTTTGCTCGTTTCCATTTTTCCTTGTGCATATACAGTTCATCGACCAAGAAGTTTTTCCCTACTCTCCGACCAATAGCACAACGTACCATTCCATGTTTGGTGCTTCCTGTAATCACAGTATGAAAAGCTGGTTATAATCATTGACCACAAAGTGTACTCCATCCAATTGCTTAGTGCAAGATAAAAATGCGTCATGAAATAAATCTTATTAAGTTCATTTAATGATTTCCATCCACTTAAGTAATCAAAAATTTAAACCGATATACCCGTTAAATAACAGTTCATTTCTTGCAGTCTTTTTAATTTACAATGATGTAATGCTACAAATTGGGATGTCCCACTATGCCGCTTTGTTGCAAGTTTTCACGCTTCAAATGCAAAACAAAACAACAAACAAAAAACGTTTGATTGTTTTCATTATTCCTTGTGATGATACAAATTATCGACGAAGAAATTTATTCCATAGTTTCTGACAAATAGCACATCAAACTATTATCTGTTTGGTGTTACCTGTAATGATAGCATAAAATGTTAATTTTAATCAAAGAAAACAAACGTGTACTCCAACCAGTTGCTTATTGCAAGATGAGAAATTCTGCAGCAAATTGAAAAAATCTAAAGTGATCAACTAATTAAATAATGAGTAATTAACAATAACCCCAATATATATACAATGTATACCCGTTAATTGTTAAATCTTGCATTCTCAGGATTTGCAATTGTTCACTTCTTCAAAACATATCTTCATGTATAACATCATCTTCTTATAGTATTTGCTTCTTAATCTAAAAATGACATGAAATGGTTATCTGACAGCTAGAATAGCTAAAAGAAAATTTCAACAATGTTTCTCAATCAGGGATTGTGCAACTAGCTGAAACGTAATAATTAAAACATCTGTAAAGGTTAGATTAAAATAATTTTCCTGATCATATGTCGCCAACTGATTCTAACATGTTTGTCCATTTATTCAGGTTTTGATGTGAAACTTACATGCATATGCAGTATATGTACGTGCATTATATCCATTAATAAAACTGCATTTCATACTTTTCATTTCTTGCTAATTAAATATAAAAAATAGAATTTGGAATTTAATTAAAAAGATACAACGCAACTTGAATGAAATTAATAATATAACGCATCTTAGAAATAATTAAAAACTTGACGTACCCTGAAAATTGAATAGAAAATGGATGGTTAAATATGGTTAGTAGGCAATAAAACATGTATAATAATTATCCAAGCATTGGATAGAGATTTACAAACATAATGCAATTTATCTATCAAGTCCACGTTGAAAATACAGCAAATGAGTGAAGGCCTAAGCATTCTATGAACCTATAGAAATTTCATCATCGTACGGAATATGGATTTTTATGATTACTACCAAAAGCAAATAATACTTTCCTTGCCATTTTCACGATCCATCGCAGCATCTGGCATTTCTAAAGCAACAAAATTTCCATTACTGAAATCTATTTATATGCTGGAGGGAAATTTAATAACAAGTGGTCCTCATTAATTTTACCTTCAACATTATAAATGCACCCGTATTTGCATATTGCATTGCACGCTCATCATGCCCTAAAATATATAGTGTATATCTGATGAATGCATAACCGAAAAACGAGATAAGTCCAGTTTGACGTTCAATTAACACGTTCAACAGTTGCGGCCATTTGTTAATAATCGCATGCCTGGCATAAAAATAGCAGTAAATCTTGCTAAGTTTATTATTTATTATTTGTACTTACACCTGCGATTATCTCTAGTGATTTACATTTTGGGAAGGTTGTATAAAATATCGATTTTTACAGTCGGTTATTTTACCGTATTTCACCGTATGTTGTGCATTTCTGCGAATTATTCACCTCTGCTAACGCTGTTTTTTTTAATAATATCTCACTGCAGGAAATCCAAGCACATTCCCATCAGTACGATGGATAAGCATTTCATGGAAGGCTGCAATCTTCCTTTATGACGTCGAGGATCTCGGCCAATTCTTTAATACTTCAAGTCTCCGATGCGGTTGGATTTCTTCCTTTTTGACTGCTGCATATTCACAAGCTTACCCTGTGTGATTTGTAAATCTGAGCATGTCCTCAAGCTGGAATGTAACCGAAAATAGTTAATATATGCCTGCCCGGAGGTTCTCATTTTAACTTTTACAAACATCGTAAAAATCAATAGCAATTGTAACAGTCTGATTAGATCGAGCCATGAACATAAAAGTTGAAAATTTGTATGATACAAATCAAACTATATCATTCTTTATATTCCTGGATTATATTCCTTTTTTTAAGAAAGAAAACCATATGTATAAATCCCCAAAATAATACAAATTTGAATAATTTCTCTCTGAAGAATAATTCCCATCATTTTTAATTAACATATTAAGAATATAATAAAGGAATGGTTTATAAAAAGTCCTATTTTACAATATTTATCGAACTAACATTGCACCATGCGAAAATTTTAGAGATTCCAACTCCAAGAATAAATAGTGAAAATTCACCTTCATAATAATAACATAGAAATAAGACATACAAAATCAGCTATGACTTTTTATAGCAACAGAAGGTATGCTGCATGATAACAGTTACTTTGTTGATATTGTGATCCCCCGATAAAATTTGTCAAATACATTCTTTGGTGGTTATAATTTGTACGTGTTGCTTAAACATCTATAAAACGCACTAAAACAGTTAACAGAACAGTTGATTAAAATTTTTCAGTAGTAGGAAAATGAAATCACGTTAATATCGATATTATCGATAATATCGATTTTAAATAACACAATTTTACGGGTACAATTTTAATACAATAATCGATATCTGAATGCCCCATTTCTATTTAGTTAATGAAAAGTAGATAATTTTTTAAACTGTTTTAACTTATATTCCATCTTGTATTTGAGCGCCAGATTTAGGGATGAAATACAATTAGAAAAAAAATCAATAGATGTAATACAATATCTCAGCTATTACTTTCTTAATTAATAAAGCTTATCCAAAGAAGCAGTCACGGAGAAAACTGTTCACAATCTCACTTGATTTCTTTAATTGAGTACATAAAAAATCCATTAACACTAACAACCAATAACAATTACATTCATCGATCCATGTAGGAATTGCGATTTCCCTGGAATCAAACTCATAGCCCACCTAGCAATTTCTTACTTTGAACTGCAACGAGAACATAAAACCTCAACACCTACTCCACTAATGGATTACGTATCCCATAAAGTAATGACCTTTTCTGGGAAACAGTCCTTGAACTGTTATTATTCTGTGCATTAGCAATTGAAAAAAATAATCCTCGTTATTACGTGGAACGTAAAAATACTGTCTCCGACTCTCCCGGTTATTTCCATGGAAATAGCTTTCAGACGCATACTAACGAGGATATTTTTTCCGATAATTGAAATTGTTTTACCTTTTTAAAACGAACTCATACCGTTCAATTTTGCACTTGAGGACATGGTGCTAGGTTCAGTCGATTGAAGTGTCTTCTTTGAAAAACTACTGTAGAAAGTACTGGCCAGTTGAACCAATTTCTATTAAATGTAAAGGATGATTATGTGAGCAAAAATCACTCTTTGAAAGTGCTTACAGTCATTGTCGCAACACGGCCAACAGACCGTTATTTCGGAAGAGCTCGTTATAATTATATTCACTTCAGTTGGCCGATTTAACGATCGTTGTGTACTTAATCTCTCATCAGGGTACACTCGTTGATTGTTGTCCTATCGCTATAGGACTACAACGTGTTTCCATGAATGCAGAGATTGCAATTTTCTGAGACAAAAAAAAAAAAAAAAAACAGTGCATCAGCTCGTTAAATTTTAACTTATGGTATCTGCCTAGCTACAGTATATTTGCAATGTCAGCTCGCTATACTGGTCATTCGGAGATTAATTTAAGCTTACAATTATTTCTAAGTTTCATCGAAATTTGATAAAAAAAAATCTATTTGTATAATGTGTGTATAATGATAACAGTAATACTTTTCATTTGATGCACTCGATATTAGTTCTTGTTTTATTTTTTGCAGCAATTACAAAAAAAGTTTTATATTGTACATGGTAACGAACATAAATTTCCCTAGATTTCATATTTCAATTTGTGAAATATGACTGTATTGTTATTACTATAATGTTACGGACTTTGTATTCAAACAAAGTGTTTAAAATAAAAGTACATAATTGATAATAATTGCTCTCGTTTAGAATTTGTGTAGTGGTATTGTCAACCACTGATAGTACCAATATTAGCCCATTAAATGTTATTCAAGAAAATAGGAACTGAAATGCATGCAGAAATTTTCCAACACTTTTAGTAGATATGAAGAAATGCAAAACGGTCATGTATATCTTGATAAGTTCATACTAAGAAACAAGTTCTATTCATCAAATAAACAAGGTAAGACGTTTTATCTGAATTAATATTGTACCAAGTAATTATTTAGTGTTTTATGGTGAATATATAATATTGCAATCATCACTAGCATTAAAATCAATAAACGTTTTTAATATTAATTAAACTTGCCATCGCTTTGCATAACATGGCATTTAATATTAATGGTAAAGTTATTCGGAACTAATAAAATCAATAGCACAATCCTATTAAAAACGATCATTAAACGACTTATTAAATTCTTACCATCAGCAATAAATCCATACAATTCTGTAAAAAACATTATTAGTTTTATTCTTAAGTTAACGTGCAGTACTTACGAATTGAATGAAAACAACACTTACAGAAATCAGACTTGCTCAGGCTTTGCTGTATTGTTCAAGTTTGCGCTCGTAGAACAAATATTGTTTTTCAGCAAGATTCATAATAACTTCTGCCTAGGGCACCTACCGCTTTATGATTCGTACATTATGGTCACTAGAGAATTTACGACGAATTCCTAGTTGGGATTAAAACATGAGGATCAATTGCGGGGGAGAGAGCCATGAGATTTCTTCCGTCGGCAATATACTAATGGTAAATTACTCTACAGTAATAAATGCCATCTTTAATAAATGAGTTTGTTGGCGGAACCACATAGTTGAGGAAAGCAATTACCCGAGCGCATCCTTTCCTCTATCTCCAATGATTACAGAGATTTCTTTTTCCGAGTCTTCATCGCTATTTCGTCCATAGGCATCTGTGAACATATGATCGCAAATCTGCAAAGTCTCCCAGACGTGGTCATGCCAAAAATTCTTCCTCAGAGACAATGCCGGAATTTGCCAGCGATTCTGTAAAAGTAAAATTTATATTTTTGGAGTGATTATTGTGACGCCGAAACGCGTTCAGTTGTGGGAAAGTCTTATGCAACTATAGGTTAGTTAGACCATATAACTTTTGCTGAAATTTTCTGCACACGTCAACATAAAATCAAAGAAGATGTACCATATATGTACATGCATATTACCTCCTACACTGGGCCTAAGATCTTGATTGTCGCATGACTCGTAAAATAAAAAATGTAATATTTCATCCTATCTGCAAAGAATTTGATTGGATGTAACTTTCCGCCATTGATTTAATGATGACTAGATCCGACATTGCACGATAACATGATCTATATGATGAAAGCTCATATCCGCTAGCTATTAAAATACGTGATCGTGCTTTTCGCTGATATCTTGGCAATTTGGATGTACGAGAGAATCGGCGAGCAACTTGCGAGGCATCAGCATTCCTAATTTGAAATTGGTAAGGCAAAATGTACTGTATGTAAGCATCTGCAGTATGTTGACTACAAAGAAACTTCTCGGCAGATAGACGATGCATAGACGTACCAAAGCTCGTTACATTTTTCTTCACAAATTATACAAATTGTAAGGATTTACTTTTCAAATTTTAAAAGCTTTGATAAAATTCTAATGCACATGTTAAGTGTGCGTATCATCTTATTTATCCATTACTTTATGGATTGAAATTAACATCAGTTCTTGAACAAGAAGCTTACATTAGCAGCAAGTATACATGTATAATGCACATTGTATTTTAGCCAAATTAAAGATCTGTATCATTTTTCTCCAAACTTGTTTCTGAACCTCAAATATATAGTTTAACTTTAAACAAACAGCTTTCATTAAACACCCTGTAAATACAGTAATTCAATTAAAAAAAAGTAAATTATGAGGCATTTTGATGGATGGCCTAAACAACATTAAAGCACAACGTTGACTTTTGAAATTTCCTTAGAAAAATCATCACTCTTGTACATGTACATGCATAAGCCTAGTGGCGCATATGGTTTCTTTTTATTTAAGAGTCTATCAATTTATGCAATTTAGGGAATGCAAAGTTTGTCATTATCATAACTTCTAGTCTGCAATTTCATATTTCTTGTATTTGAAACATGAAACATAACAAATACGGGGTAAAACACCTCCAAAAAGAATACACAAAACGACGCTACATAATGCATTCCTTTCTTTATTAAATTTTTCAAAACTTATAAGCTGTGCATTTATGCAATACCCAAGTGTGAAAAACCTTGCCATTTCGTTTCATATGCCATTTTATCTGGCATTGTCTTACTAGTTCGTAGCATTTTTAATATGAGCATATATTGAGGTTCCTCCAATATGCTTTTTAGAAAGGGAAAATATTCTTGTTGCATCGGGAAAAACTTATTTTTCAGCAGAAAGAGCTCGCATATTTTACATTAAATGGAACAGATTTTTAAAAAAAGGTTTCAAGAAAAACTTGCACCTACCAAATTCAATATACATTGAAGTAAGTACAGATCGATATGGTTGCAATTTGTCCTCAGGTGTATTTTCCAATATGAAATTCCAATAATCTGCTGACGAAACAAAATAAATTTATTACTTTATATTTTATTGTAGATTTAACATACTGTACTATGCACAGAAAAATGCACATGTAGAAAAAACTTTCTATAAACATAATAACGTGGCAACATTTACAGTGACAAATATTTTACATAATTACATTAACTTGCCATATTTTATCTCAATATCAAAGGTAAATAACATTCTGATAACCTAAGATCGGAGTCCCGTAAAATATTTAATCTTCAGTATTAGAAATATTAAAAACCTACATTAATTACTCGTTGATTAAGATACCCTACCAAAGTCGCGTAGTAACCGTTAAGCTTCTTTAGCGTATGCATGTATAAATAAGCTCCGAGTGTATAAGGTGTATCTTAATTAGCATACACAATTTTTATAATTCACTTCTTTTATCCTTCAACACTGAGATGATATGAATATTTCATTACCAGGCTCTATTATTGGAATCATGTATGCGTGAAATGTGCTTTGCCTGAGTCATGGACTACACATATAGGATTAGCAATCTTTTAGATTTATAATCTCAATATTTAAAACACTGTATTAATTACGTCATAGCTTAACTAACATTTTCTACATTATCTCGCTCTACAATTTGCGAGTCGATATGACTTCCTTTTTGGCAATAAACCATCCAGAGTATTTAATTGATTTTAATTAATACCATCCCGAGCAGCATTATACGATTAAGACCTCGTTAATTCACCCAGGCATCTGGAGAATTTTATCCCAATTCATTGGAAATAATGGCTGATGACCTTTTAAGGAGGATCGCAATAAGCATTCTGTAATTATTTATATTTTTCTCATTAATGGATTTAAAGGATCGTGGCACACATTATAGTGTAGTGGTATATTTTCTACGAGTATATGTACACTCTCGGTGCAAAATCGTTCAGCTGCGCCTTGCTCACTATGGTTAAGATAATCCACATGCCATGTTCTTCTGGATATTATCTTCCACCTCTAACATTTTATCGGCTAAAACATCATAAAGTATGGCCGAACTGGGGGAAGCGCACTTACGAACGCTTATTGGACCTCTATGATAATGCAGCAAATTGTGAGATTTCAGCCACAAGCCTGTGTATCTGCAGCTGAGGAGAACATTGTGCCATGTCTAATTATAATTCAATGTTTATAATCCTAAGGGTCGAGTGCACCATGCTTCTTAAAGTGTAATGAATCATTAGGGTATTGAAACGTAAACAAGTACTGTATATCATGCAAAAGTTTAGTTCAGACGTTTATGATACTTTGCGTTTAATTACCTAAATTTAGATATACAGTAAATATAAGTAATTATAAGCATAGGGTAGATTGTTTTACTCAGGTTGACAAACTGATTCAGTATCACTGCCCGATTAAATCATAATTTGAATCAATTCTTCGAAGAGAATTTATCTCCCATGCGATATCTATGTACCGTGTACATAACGGTTAAAACATGTATTTTAATCATTTACTGGTTATATACATTGTATAGCGTTATAAAAAATAACTAAATTAAAGAATATGCTTAAAATTTAAAAACGTTGCCTAATTTCATAACTTTTACAACACATCATCTTCCGAGAATAATGGGGAAAATGCTCTATAAAAACGTGTTAAAATTCTGTTTTAAGGAGTTTTATGAACGCTTATACATGTATGTGCTTATTGTGAGTACGAGCTCCATATTTCTGTATTTTTTTCAAAGAATAATGTTTGCCAGAGTAAACATGAATGAATATACATTTCCATGAATATATTTAGGGTATCATGAGGAATTGTGTAGGCAGGAATTATGGTGTTTCGAAAGAAAAAGCAGTATGATCTTAAGTGACTACATTATACAGTTACAAATAAGTTAACCTAACCATGTCCTAAAAATAAAGAGCCAAAAGTACTTGAGTCAAGTGTCCAAACTTAAAGTGGAAATGAAATTCAACAACGGCTAACACTACGTTTACAGTATGTATTCTATCCACAGTTTACATCAAGAAAACCCAAAATTTCACGATAAATGACGTTTGAAGGCATTTATCGAATACCTGAAAATGCTCTTAATTTAAACAATCACAAGCAAAATAACATGGAGCTTAACAGGATTTTATAACGCCAAAAAAAATGTATTCGAATGCATAAATTGCCATTTTATTCCATATAATGTATGTTATCGGTAAAGCCTTGTTCGCACGGACACCTAAGTGTCACCTAATATGAAAAAAAGTGTGAGAGAGTCACATAAGTGGACATG
>JAQGAO010003848.1:0-16234 GCA_034697705.1 Ommatoiulus sabulosus | reverse complement strand
TTTTTCTGAAAGGGGGGCGGTCAGTTAATTTTTTTTCGAAAAGGGGGCGGTAGGCCAAAAAAGTTTGGGAACCACTGGTACTGTATCAGTATATTCAGGGTCAAATATTTAGCAAAACATTTCAAAAAGCATTATTCAACGATGCAATATAAAAAATATTATAAAATATGTATTTACTAATATGTTTTTATTAGTGATTACTCCAATGCATTTAGAAAACCGTACCATAAATAAATATTTGTATTATACTTATATATTTAAATAATATTTTAATCAGTAGTAGCATTTCTACTTCCAAGTCTAAATTTTGAAAATATTTCTTTTTACAAGAATGTGTAACTGCATTTGTACAGTACAATGGAGATCGATGTATTAAAATGTCATTGAAATTTATCTAATGAAATACCATCTTTAGGATATGTAGGCCTACCCATGAAATTATATTTAAAAATACATTTGCATGACATTTTGAAATAACTCGAATGTTCCAATCCATGCATACTTTTTAATATAGCTTTTAAGTATATTTCTAAAGATGTTTTGCCGATATAGAAATGCATACTACCAGGGTCGGCATTATCATTTTTTTCCAACACACTGCAAACTTTCTCTTGATTCCTCTTTAAAAAAACTAACGCAGAGGTGTGTGACAGCAAACGGGGCTGCGTTCACTGTCAAACATGTACATGAACCGAAACGTTTTCGATCGACTCATCTTTGCAACCATTTCTTTAAGCGTCGACACCGTGGGAAGATAATTAATGGGACGCATATTCATAATTTAAGCATTAAACAGAAATGAATTTGCCATTACTCATCTCCGCTTGACGTGAAATCGCTAGCAGTGCAACATATTCTTCGAAAATGGGCGTATGTTTCTCAACTATAAATGGCACATAAAATTCTGTCATATCTGCTAGGCACTTTTCCCAAATGAAAATTGATTTCGGAGGAAAAGACTGCGTATGCTGCGCGCCCAAAAACTCAAAAGCTTCTTAGGATTGATTCGAGTAGCTTGCATCACGAAGGGAGATCAAATTCAAAACCTAAATTCAAAACTGATTCATGAGCAATACTCGAATTGTAAATGCATGTAGGCCTACAATACATATCATGAAGTTCTTGATATGCACTATTTTTGATACTAAATTTGGGGAACATAAAATATTGAATATTTATACTTACGTGAACGATCTCGGCACTGAATGAAATGCCCACATTAAAGCTACTCTACATGTACGTACACACTGGAGGAAACATAGAGGAACTTTCTGTTTCTGTTGCTTGTTCCTTCAACTTGTACTCCTGTAGGTTCTTGAATGCGGCTGAAACTTTCTTATTTGAGTTTATAAAAAATGAATATAATTGTTTATGGCTACAGATACAAAAGTTATCCGTTTCCATAAAAATCAATAAATTTCGAAAAAAGTTTAGCAATATGACTAAACATTTCTGTTTCATAGAGTGTTACTGATTCGGTGTGAGCAACTCGTTGCTCATGCCACCACAGTTGCCTGTTCACTGCCTAGAAACGAACAAACTGAAGAATTTGTTCTAGTAAGTTTCTTATTCGGTGTGGAAAAAATGTTTCAGTAAGTATTAACAGGGTCAACTTAAAAATATGTTTCTGTAAAATGTAAAATAGTTATATGTTCGGTGTGGACAGAATGTTCCATTAAGAGTCGACTTTAGTGAAATGTTCTTGGAAAAATGTTCCTAAAATAAGTTGCTTCGGTGTGCATGGACAGAATGTCCCAGTATGATTACAAAGTTTTATGTTTCCAGAAACAACTGCAGGCAACAATTAGAGCCAAAACGTTCTTCTATGTTTTCTGCATTGTGGACGTACATGTAGTTTAATATTAGAATAACAAGATGTCCTTATTTTTTGTTTACTTTCCTATAACCATAGTACATCCACGTGGCAATAATTCCAAAACCGCCTTCTTGTCTAAAAAAAATACGAATATTTACGAAATGACTAGTTCGAACTATTAATTAGGAATATTTGTACTACTTTCTTTTCTATGAGGGTATTGTTGTTGAAAACAACTCATGTTTGTAACATTCGCCGTTTTCTTGTTGAAAAGAAGCAAACAAGGTACCCAAATGAATGATCGGAAATTTAGCTCAACTCATACTGCGAAAAATATGGGGGGAACAGAGTGGGGGGTTAATTGGCCGAAGCGCGTGTACGAGTGTGTCAAGCGTGCTGTCCAGTGGACATGACAAACGAGTATAGTAACGCTACATTTGACAAGCCATGAACAAAAATGAAATAAACGCAATAAAAAGGTAGATATTATACATTAAACGGTACGGGGGAAATTAGGTGTGGTTCGAGTCGTTTTCCAGGAAATGTTTGCTGTCTGACAATTATCATACATTTTCCTTATTTTACGCGTCACAGGAAGCGGCAGGGGGCAAATGTGGGGGCGGGGGAATCTGCATGTAGCCCCAATTTCAGATACAGTGAAACATCATTAAGAATAACTCGCCTTATACGAATTTCTGATAGTACGAAATCATTTCCACTAACAATTCAAGAGGATGAACGAATAATGTTAACTGCTTCGTTTAAGGCGAATTCCGAATTCGGATATTACAAATTTTCGGCTAAAACGACTGAATTTTGGAGTTCACGAGCATTCGCGCTATAGGATATATACGTTAAAACGAATTTTAGACAATATGAAAAAAGGAGGAATTCCCCGATAAAGGACCCACACTTCGATGAGAACCTAGTTATATTCTCGTTGAATTATGTTTCGTCTGACTTCTGATAATACGAACTATGGTTTAAACGAAAAAAAATTGACGTTCCGATCAGCGATTCGTGTTAACGAGGTCCAACTGTACAGTGTAGTGGAATCATACTAGTATTTTTTCCACGCGTTGAACGTTTCGGTCATTTCAAGGTGCAAACTTCGTTATGTTCAGAGCAGTGTTGGCATCATCAAAACGACCGAAATATTAACCTGCATTTTTTATTGTTTCGAATTGTTTCCATTTCAAACGATGTCCATTAAAAGCTAATCAATATACACGTACTGTACCTGTAGGTGACCCCCTTTGCAAAAAATTGAAAAAATTCAATGTAATTTTTTTTAAATACTCCACTTACAGTAGATGAGTCTGAATTACTCAAGAACTTTTACGTTTATTCTGGTCAGCTGAAACATGGCAGCTATAGCTAAAAAAAATGCACAAAAAATAACGAAACGAGCCATGCAGTCTATTCTTTTTTTTACATCATATTCTTTTTGTTACAAAGCAGTAGTGACCACGATAAAATTGTGTTCAATAACGGTGAATAACCCCATTTAGGAAACGATCGATGCAAGCTCGCACAAGCTCAACACAATTTTAATATTTGCGGCGAATAAATCAGAAATGATTTAGTGGCGCTCATAACAACGAGCAACCTTCGTGCGCTTTCTCGTAAGAAATGAAATCTTTCCTAATAAACTAGAACAGAATTCTTACCAGAGTTAAAAATATGAATGCAATTATGTTTAACTTGGAAAAATTATGCAAAGAACGCGGCGTAAACACCGGAGGGTTTTATTGCCACCGATGGAGAACATTTAGAGAAAATTCAGTCCGTTGCTTCTTAAGATTCAGCGGAAACGAAAACTTACTAAATAAACTCTGGTAATTTAGCACTCGTTTGTTTGAACAATATATACATGTATATATTTTGCAAACAAGCTACCTTGCACAAGCTTTCTTTAATACAGTCGAATCTCGTTGAGACAATTATCTCAAAGGACGTCAAAATTTGTTCGTTTAAACCGTACGTCGTACAATCAGCATTCAGACAAAACATGACTTCAAGTATTCAACGATAAGAACTAAACTTTTGTGGAAGTTTGGATACATTCCTACCCCACGTACAGAACATGTACATAAATTTGATTGGGAAAGTTCTGCAATTTTTAACGGGCAATTCTCCGTTATAACGTAGGCCTACCTTTTTCATATTGTCTAAAGTTAGTTTTAGACAACATAAAACTCAGTCGAAAATTCAGTCGTTTTAGTCAAAAATGTGTCATATCCGAATTCGAAATTCGTCTTAAACGAAGAAATCAACATCATTCGTCCATACCCTAAGGACGGGGGACTGGAAATGAGTCCATACAATCAGAAATTCGTATAACGCTAGTTTTTCTTAATTTCATAATAAAAATTCCACTTTAAATTATGATGCGCAATTATCACACTTGTAATCGTTTAAACCGTATGGATCGTTTTATCAGAATTCTGACGAAACATGACTTCAACGACAAGAACTGCAAATTTCAACGAAGTTTGGATGACTGGCTGGTGCAACCTTCAACGGGGAATTCCCCGTTATAAAGAACCTTTTTTCACATTGTATAAAGTTAGTTTTAACGCAACATGGCGCTAATGCTCGGAAACTCGAAAATGCAACATGGCGCTAATGCTCGGAAACTCGAAAATACATCCGTCTTAGCCGAAATTCGACACGTTCTTCTTAATTTCATAATAAAAATTCGGCTTTAAATTATGACGAGTTGTAATCGACGAAAATGTGTAATATTCGAATTCCTAATTCTTCTTAAGCGAATAAGTTAACATAATTCGTTCATACCAGTACGCGAGGACTGGAAATGAGTTCGCTCTATCAGGGATTTGTAAAAAGCAAGTTCTTCATAATTTCATAATAAAAATCCACTTTAAACTACGGTATAACCAGTAATCATCATATTTCCACAAACGCAAGAAAATAAAATTACGCAGCAATAGACCATCACCGTTGAATCATGATATAGGGCAATTCAAAAAGGACGTCCTCATGTAGGGGGTAGGGGACAAAGTGGACAGGGGGAGGGATGAAGGTATGATCAACTTGGACGTCCACTTGATAAAAATATACCAAATAAAATCAGTTCTCGAAGTAAAAGGGAAATTAAACGCAATATCGCATAGGTAATGTGTTATAAATTGCATAAGTCAATAAACAGGGTACCTCCAGTCCTGGAAAACCTGGAAAAGTCAAAGAACTTAAAAGCTCGATCAGGGTCCATTCGCAAACTTACAAATTTTTCCAGTACAAATTTACAAAATTTTCATTTTTCTCGATCTTTATACTTTATTTCCCAAGCAAAATTTTCCACCTTTTCCGATGTCATCTTTACAAATTTTTCCACTTTTTCGCGAGGACAAATTTGCAAAAATTTCCACGTTGTCCCATAGTACAAATCTTCAACTTTTTCAACTTGTTTCGCGTACAGATTCGTAAAATTTTCAACAGATTCCGAGGAGAAATTTGCAAAATTTCCAACAGATGCTGAGGACAAATTGACAAAACTCTCAACCTTTTCAGAGTACAAAATTTACGTTCCCCGAGTACAAATCTGCAAACCTTTAAAAAAATTGGGGAGAGGAGGGGGACGGAGGAGGGGGGGGGGTCCTGAGTGACCGGACACAATGCGGACAGGGGGTAGGGGGGAGTCTAATTTTGGGAAAATTTTCAGGACTTCCTTCTTGAATGGCCCCTATCTAAAATGCACGCCAACATGTCGGTAATCTTTCATCGAGAATGTAAATAAAAGATGCATTTGCATCCATGTCACGGCAGTTAACAGCCATTAGAGTCAATATCAGTCTATTTCGAGGTCTGCGATGATACTTCCGATAAACAACGACTACGTCAGGACTTATTTCTACTCGTAGCAAAGCCAACGTTGCCAATCATTCATTTGTGAAATCTAATTTAATGATGGAATTGCCAGTGCATGAAGTCGTTTTATAGCGTTCAAATTACGAAACCTTACAGAGTGGCTTCATCGGCGTAGATGACCGTATGGCCATCATTAAGCCCAGACACAATAAAGCAAATTAGTCGACAAACGTCCATACATTAGCGCTCAGATTGCATAATCAGTACGAATTTCGATGCTAATTAAGGAAAGGGGAGCTCGTCCAGCGGTCGCAGCATCTTATTGAATTAATAAAAGCGTAGCCATCTGTCCCCCTTTTCCGAGCTACATTTCGTTTAATGATCATTCGATACTTATTTCCAGTCCTAAGCCGAGTCATAAATCCATAGGCAGGCTCCAGCCTACTGTCGTTATAATTTCATTTCCATGGGGCTCGACCACTCTCAGGAAGGCGTGAGAGCTTCGCAATAACGTTTATCCGCGCTAATGCCGTGCCACAATTCGATTACGTCCGCATTTACATAAAATAGCATCGTGGATGATTGCCCGGCCAAAGAATATTCTGGATTCCGGCGAATTATGAATTCGTCCGTATAATTTCATCATCGATATGGGGTATCAAAATAATGCTCGCAGCTCGGGCACCGTAATAGCTTCGCCATTTCGGTTTCGGCTCATACCGTAGTACTTCGAGCGGGAGGTGCAACGTACGTTTGGGATCGATAAACGAGACTGATGCAATGAAAGCCCGTTAATTCGGTCAGCCATTTTATTCGGTCAAAACAGTAAGAGCGGATTTTTTTCTACGCTGCCTGCCCTTTATGAAAAAGTCGCTTTATCCGATCGTCTCATCGCATAATCCGATCATATTTTGCACGTTTGTATACATAACGAAAACGCGCGAAACGAGTTTGAGCAGCTTTCGTACAAGCACGGACACGTTTGGACAACGCGCATGCGTGTATTCAAGCGTCCAATGCATCAGCGGTTGTACTCAGATGGATTTTCTGGGCATTTTATAAAATTAAATTTCAGCCGTTGCGACAAACACGAAATATCAAACAATATACTTACAACTTTTTTTTAAACAAATGCAATTTTAAAAATATGAAAGTACATACATTATGTACGATTAAATATATGTATTTTTAAAACATAGAACAAATTATTTTGATAAGGTCAATCTTTAACGTGATTCTGTAATGGTAGCGGACTTGCCGACCCTATAAGCAACGTTCTCCGCAGTACAAAGAAGATCGCAGTGTTTGCCCATCATCGTCCAACACGGGTGCCTCTGTCAATATTTTCAAAGAAAACTTTTAAATAAACGTTAAAATCTGTAGTGTATATCCAACCTTGTTATAAACATTGAAATTTATGCCTAAAGGCCGTCACACACGAGGCTATTTACATTATATCCCGAAATTTATTTACAGAGATATATCGTTGCTCGAATTCCCCTTGTGTTGGGGAAATATTTCCAGGATAAAAAATGATCCTATTCTGCATGAAAAACTTATTTCAGGAAAGAAACTGGCGTCATAGGTTTTACAGTCATACACGCGAATTTCTTTCTGTCGTATAGCCAATCAGGAAAGCCGCCTCGTATTTCATACGACTGAATAAGCAGTAATGTCAAGTTAGTGTAGTAACATTTCCCTTTTAAACAGTGAAGTCAATTACTGCGGGTATACTATACAGTATGTATTCTGAAATTGTTTTCTTCCAGCCTCCATGTGTACAGCACCAGGGAATTATTTTAAAATGAAATAAATTTTCTGCAAGTTACTCCTATTTAACAAAGTTAGAAAAAAAAACACCCAAATATGCTCCCCCAAATATATGCAGAATTCCCCGTATAAATGTTACCTCCTGATGCGCCTGCGCTGACAAATTGCTTAACAATTTACGCACGTTTTCATCCACTTGTTCGCCTTTTTTTAGGCTAAGGTGCTTATTAATTTCGGCTGAGAACGGTGAATTAAGTCGGCGAATAATTCTGCAGTCGTTAACAAAAATGCCGAAAAAACGATGTTTTTTACGATGATTCGCGGATTATTAATGCGCCGATTATTCTAATATTTGCGACTGGATTCTGCATTAATTTTCGAAAGTTTTCAACCGCTAATTAGATCCTACTAGCGAAAGCAGCAAGATTATAACTTACAACGTCGCGGGAAATTTTTTTAACGAAAATTAAGACTGGAAATTATTTGAAACGAAGTGTAAGGGGGTGTGCCTTTCACGTATGGTGCACGGAGGTACGTTACGTTACACAGTCGAACGTCGTTAAGACGAATTTCGAGGAAAGACAATTTATTAGTTTAAATCGTAGTTCGTATAATCAGAAATCAGTCAAAACATGACATCGACTCAACAAAAACAACTTAAATTTTGTTTGGATAAAATCCCAATCAGGAAGAAAGAACGAGAAGGTGTCGCGACATTTATCGGGTAATTTACCGTTATAACGTACATTTTTTGTAATGTATAAAGTTCGTTTTAACTTAACATAGTGCGAATGCTCGGGAAATCAAAAATGAATTCGTTTTAGCCGAAAATTTGTAATATCTGTATTTGAAAGTCGTCTTAAACGACTTCCGAACATTAATCGTCTTATAAGTTCGTACTATAAGAAATTCGTGCAAAACGAGTTCTACTTAATGAGGTTTCAATGTACAGTCGAACTCGGATAATTTAAACCCGCTTAACTGAAAAACCATGATACTTGGAACAAAATAAGTGAACATTTTGAGCAAGACTGAGGCGCACCATTTGTTATTCCGTATTCCGTTGTATTATTACGTTATAACAAATACGTTTTTTGGTTGTTTTTTTCCAAATTGTCTAAAGTTCGTTTTAACGAAACATAGCGCGAATGCACGAGAACTCGAAAATGCATTCGTCTTAACTGAAAATTTGTAATATCCAAATTCGAAATTCGTCTTAAACGACGAAATGAACGTCATTCGTCCATACCTTAAAGACGGGGAATGAGTTCGTACTATCAGAAATTCGTACAAAGAGAATTCTTCCAAAAAAAAAAGGTTTTAATGTAAGTCGAACTCAGATAAGTGAAACCCGCTTAGCTGAAAACCCATGATAATAGAAAGAAATTTTAAATCCCTGAACTTTTGCCCCATGTTTTGCGTAAAGAGAAACCGGATAAGTGAAAACCGCTTAGTTCAGGGATTGAAAATTTGTTTCCCCGGACAAGTGAACATTTTGATCGAGTCTAAGGTGCACCATTTTTTCCCCCTTATTTCATTGTATTTATTACGTTATAGCAGGGAATTCCCCGTTTTAACGAATACGTGTTTGTTTTTTGTTTTGGTTTTTCTGTTGATGTTTTTTTCACATTGTCTAAAGTTCGTTTTAACGAAACATAGCGCGAATGCACGAAAACTCGAAAATTCATTCGTCTTAGCTGAAAATGTGCAATATCCGAAATTCTTCTTAAACGACGAAATGAAACTCATTCGATCCATAATGTAAATGAGTTCGTACTATCAGAAATTCGTAAAAAAACGAGTGCTTCTCAATGAGGTTTCACCGTAAACCTCGAAATAGATAAGTGATGCATTTGGTAATCTACTAAAGATGGAGGATAACCACTGGCGTACCAAAGAAGGATGCCACTCGCTGAGTTCAGGTAGAACGTGGCGCAAACCAATGTCCCGCTATAACGCTTCCAGCTGACAAGGAACATCGTCGTTAACATTTATCGAAGGCCATTCATTCTTTGGCGAGACTTGTCCCACTCATCGCTAATTCCCTCGCAACTGGCTTCATATAGCGCTCTTAATCCTCGCGTGGAATCATCATCCAACATTTTGATACTTTTTGTATCGACTTTTGGCGTCTACGTGAGCGTCTTTTTTTCTCTTTTCTGTCATAAAAGTCCAAGTTGTAACGGTCGCCCGAGTCGTCCACTCGGGAGAATTTTGTTTCCTTACAGACTATTACAGTAAATGACAGCATCCGCAAAAAAAAGTAAATCTAGATTGCAGTCTTTATCTTCGAAGTCAGTTTCATGCATTACTGATTCACTTAAGAGGAAATTCCCCGCGGACCGAGGCAATATATTGCATTTAACAAGGTTTCAATAGGTTAAATAGGTGGAGTGCAACGAGATGACATTCTCCGAAGGGATTAGTTGCGTGAGGATTGTCCACTAAGTGACCATATTCAGGGAGTTATGGAACCGAGTGGTCATTGAGGATGTTCATGCTAATTAGCTCCGATGTAATACTGATTTTTTTTTCAGCTTCATATCACGGTATTGATATTTTATGTCGCTGCTTTGACTATTACTTTATTCAAAATTTAACTTAACTGACCATTTTTCAAAAAAAAAATTAGTTTATCTTAAAAGATTTTTTACGTTTCCAGTTAAAAACATGAACAATCATCGCGAGTATTTCAACGATTTGCTTTTCATCTTATCAAAATGCAGTAACAGGGTTCCCCAATAAATTTCATATTGCAATTCCCTCTTTTCAATTTTTTTAAAAACATTTCCTGACCATCGACTTTTTGTTGGTGGTCAGGGAATTTTTCACATATGCTGATGTTATCCACGGTTTTGATAATCGTATTTTGCATCGATCTTTGCAAAATATAGCCAAATGTCAACTTCGAAAAAGTTTCAAAATTAACGCAGGAAATTTTTTAAAAACTAGCGAGAATTTTTTTTTTTTGAATATTTTACAAATTCGTATTCGATAAATGTTTAAAGTTTTAAAACTGTGTACTGAACAAATTTTAAAAAGTTTATAAATGGGATCTGAGCTAACCACATAGAAGCATAAATTTTGGATTATGACAACATAAATAGCCTACGTTGAATTTCCATAACTTTTTCAAAATAAGGCATTCTTCCCTGGCTTTTTCAGTCATTTTCAAGTTACTTGACTTTCCAGGTTTTCCAGGTTTGGGGGAACCCTGATTAAGCTTTTTTAGAAACGGAGTTAAATCTGAAATCAGTATATTTCTGCAACGAAACTATAATTTCGACATCAATAATATCACCTCATATGCTTTAAAACTTAAATTTCGCTAGTTACATTTAAAGTCCCTATAACTTCAAAACAATGAATCAATCAACTCACCGTTTAGGAAGGAGATAAAAGACAAACTCAATTTAAGTAATGATTACTCGTCTTACCTGCAATATAAAAAAGAAAATGATTTAGTTAAACATACAGTGTAATGCGATAAAGATCAATTGCAAAAGATAATCTTTCAATTTTTCAAAAGAATACGCCATACTGGTGCTACTGTTCCCCAGATTTTAAATTATAAATATTTATATTTAGAATGAAAACACGCGATTATTTCAACGGTTTTATTTTCATTTTATCTAAATGCATTAAGCTTTTTAAAATGAAATTAAATCTAAAATCAGTGTATTTCAGTATCTAGAAATACGTCAAAAGACAATACTCATTGTTGAGCCAATAAATTGCCTTTGGGGCCATATAAATAGAACTTCCTCAAACTTTTGCCAAAATAGGACTCTGACATAAGTTCTCTGACTTTTCCAGGCCTATACGCACCCTGTTTTACTGACTTTTGCAATTTGCAGTAAAACACATCACCTAATTACGATTTTGCGCTCATGCAATTTCCCTTTTACTTTGAGAACTGACTTTATTTGACATTTTTTATCAAGTGGACGTTTGAGTTGGTCATACCCCATGCATTCCCTCCCCCGGTCCACATTGTGCCGTGACTCAACCTATCCCTCCCTACCCCCTACATGAGAACGTCCTTTTTGAATGGCCCCTTAGTACTATACGATGCATTTGCTTAATATGATTACCAGTTGGGCAAATACGCCAATAATTTAATTAAAACGCCATATTAAGCTATGTGCGATATTATCAATTCAGTTCATAATTGACAACATTTATACCTGACATCGAAAGCAACGTGCATATATTAAAGGACAATTTGCTTACACTAGTGCTGTACTGCATATATAATTACGATTATGCTAAATTAAAGAGCGAAAATAGCAAAGATAGAAATCATTGCGTATGACCGCAGCAACTGGCGTTAAATCAGATCATGTACTGATATTTCCCTGAAACCACGTAACTTGCGGTCAATTTATTAATAGTTCTGGCGTGGAAGCATCATATCATATCCCACGCATCAACTAAAAATCACGATGCATGCCAGTGGCTTCCTCCCTTGTCCTGGTATTTCGTAGAAGCGGGCAATTTGATTTAAATTCGGACAGCTAGTCCATTATATTTCGTTCATTTATTTTCGCGATCAATATCAAGCAGAATATCAATAATGCTCAGGCTGGCCATGCGACTCTTCCGAAAAATGCACGCACTTTCGTTCAATTTCCCGCGTGTCCGTGAGTGGACCGTATTAGTATATGTCAAAGCTTAGCCCAGAAACTGTCGTTTATTTTCTAGGAATATAAATTCAAATTTAAATCCTCCATCCCTTAGCGTGTTTCTGCTCAACCTAGTTTGTGACCGTATAACA
Source organism: Ommatoiulus sabulosus (assembly GCA_034697705.1). Taxonomy (NCBI): domain Eukaryota; kingdom Metazoa; phylum Arthropoda; class Diplopoda; order Julida; family Julidae; genus Ommatoiulus; species Ommatoiulus sabulosus. The sequence continues at coordinate 4,040 of JAQGAO010003848.1, read as the reverse complement.
ACAGCCGAGCGACGCATTTGTAAGCCAACGTTCGCTATAAGCGTATTGATCGATTGTTTATACTCGCGGGCCAGACCATGCCACGTTGCTTTTAAGACTAGGATATAATAAAGGCTATTTTTCAACTGGTTTCCAAAATGATATTCTCGGTTAAAGCGCTTCTGATCCCCATTATTGCAACTGTCCACTCGCATCGTGCTTCAGGAAATCAGGAAATAGCACATTTTCAATTCCGCGTCGTTTGTTATTGTTTTTCTCCAGATAGCGAACTGTTAGAATTTTTATGGGGTTTTTCTTTCGTTTTTTTAGATCAGACATTAAAAGCCGAGTCGGTATATAAACTAAGTCAACCTGGTGTGCTAAATCTCCAAGAGGCATAATTGCTTCGTGGAGAATTTTAAAATAAAAAAAAACTTATTAGCTTCTTATATAACGTACAGGTTTGTGTAATTCTTTGTTGCTGTTGACAAATCGAGGCAATAATTAATGGGAAATTTTTGACATTCTTTCCAAAGGTAAGTACGATCCAATTTTTCTATCAAATTTACAATAACATCCAATTTTTCTAACCTAAAATTGCAAAACATCTAATTTGTCTACTTTTACAAAACATCTAATTTGTCTACTTGTAAAAAGATTAATTTTTCTAAAAAAAATTGCAAAACATCCAATTTGTCTGCATTTGCAAAACATCCAATTTGTCTACTTCGACAAAAAATCTAATTTGTCTACTTTTACAAAACACAAATTTACAAAAACATCCAATTTTTCTAAACAAATTTGCTAAAATATCCAATTTTTCTAAACAAAAATGGCAAAACACCCCAATCTCTCTACTTCAACAAAAGATACCTTTTTCTAACAAATTTACAAAAACATCCAATCTTTTTAGAACATTTTTTCCAAAAAACAATTTTTTTTACTTTTACAAAACATCTAATTTTTCAAAATAAAAATTGAAAACGCCCAATTTTTCCAAAATGTTTACAAAACTTCTAATTTTTCTAACATTTTTTACGAAGCATCTAATCTTTTCAAATTTTGCAAACTATAATGTCTAGGTGTTTGATTAACAACTGATGAATCTTTCGCTATAATAACAGCATAAGTAAATAAATTCTACGATAAACAAGCTTTTATTCGCCTTTTTTCCTACGCAACTCATAACCACCGACTGTATTTTCCCCCAAAGTGCCACGGGTTGGATTGACCGTTCTTCATCCGACATCCAAAATAGTGCGTTTATTCTTTATTATAACATAAAGGTGTTTTAATTTGAAAACCCGCAGTTTCCATTAAAATACTCCGCCATCAGTCGTCCCCAAGCCAGTTAGACGAATCATGATGCTTTTCCCAATTTTAAATATACATCACTAAAAGTAGAACGAGCTAACTGCTGGATCAATATCAACGTTTTATAATGACCCGGATTCATTCCGCATGTACAACCCCGGTTTAAAAAACCCATCCAGAGCTGAACAAAGAAGCCCAAAAACGCACAGTCGCGCAAGTTTTATAATTTCAGGAAATTAAAACATTTCATTCCTAATGCGTCTAATTATTTCATTTATTACGCAGCATACCACCAATTACACGCACGCTGCGGTGAATGCTATTAAAATGCACAGCGTTTAGATGCCCTTTCGAGCATCTTGAAAATCGATAAAAAAAAAGTCGCTGCTGTTTCTGCGCATGTAGAGCAAGCTACATTTATCACAATTTTGTTTTATGGCGTTGAAGTGAATGTACTTTTCCGAAACAGAACGACCTCGGGCAATTAAATAGCATCTGGAAATTTTAAAACTTAATAATTTATTAAGGAACGCTACAATTAACTTTTAATTTCCATTAAAAGGGAAAAGATTTGATTTGTATACGCTACATTACTGATTTGAGTGATTGCCCCTAACGGGTGCAAAATGAAAATGATTCAATTTCGTTACAGCGCAGCTAGACAGCGAACTTCGGTTTGACATTTTTTTCATCAAATGAAATTGCACGATGGCATAGTCACGATTTCATGACAGGAGCAAAACTTGACAAAAACAAAACTAGCAATAGTTCGCCATAGTAGACCGAGCTAATTTTAAAACGGTATACTGAACACATATGACGGAACAAAGTTATTGCTATTTCAGGAATTGAGCTAGTCAAAGTTGACAGTACTAAAAACAATAACAGATGTACACGAAGCTGACAAAACTGTATCGTACAGTATACCCTATATACACTGTACACCTATACATGTATACGTAGAACATATATTTTGACTTTGCTGATGTTTATTCAACGTTACGACTTTATTAGTACTGTAACTACTCTATACATGTATATTAAACAATCAGAGGACTATTAAACACCTTCCTTCTCTTGGAACAATGCATTTTGTAAATGTACAGTGAAAGCGAATTTTTAATCCAACACACGACCAAGAAACACAAGTTGATTTTGTGTGCAACGTTTCAACGCCATGTGTCTTTATTCAAGCCCTAGCAATTGCAAGTAAAATACCTTGTGTGTTTCTTGGTCGTGTGTTGATTTTAAAAATTGACATTGTTTCCGACCACTTGAAGATGTTTCCTTTTGTTATCTGGTCAGTGGTCACTTTATAAGGTACATTGACAATGTAAAAATTGCAAAAAAAACCACACACAATGGTCACTTTACACAATAGACAGGTGGTCGCTGGTCACTATACAGAGAATTTTTATGCAGGAAGTGAACACTAAAAAACAAAACACTAAAAAGTGTTCAACATAAACAGGTGGTCACCAATTAAAGGTGGTCAATTTTTCAGGTTACACTGCATCTCCTTTTACAATTGTCGAAATAGCAGTTGACCCTTCTGCCATTGTCACAGCTACTAGACATATGATGACCCCATTCTGACTCACCAAAAGGATTAAAAATTGCCAAAAATTTGAAGAGGGTTTTTTTTGCTATCTCGATATGCAACATTTCCAACGTTTCCCATGCACACATTGGCAAAATTCTCAACGTTTTCCAAGTAGGCCTACTAATTTGCAAAATTTAGACATTCTTAGAGTACAAACTTTCAAACTTTCACACGTTTTCTAAGTACAAATGTGCAAAACTTTTAACATTTTTCGAGTGCAAATTTACAACAACCAAATATTCACGTTTTCCTAATGCAGATGTGCACAATTTTTCACGTTTTCAGAGTACAGATTTGCAAATGTGAAAAATTTCAACGTTTCCCAAAGTAAATTTGCAACATCTAAATTGTTTTCCATGCTCAAATTGGCAAAATTCTCAACGTTTTTCGAGTACAAATTTTCAAAATTTAAACATTCTTGGAGTACAAACTTTCAAACTTTTCCACGTTTTCTAAGTACAAATGTGCAAAACCTTTAAAATTTTTCGAGTGCAAATTTACAACAACAAAAATGTCCACGTTTTCCTAATGCAGATTTGCACAATTTTTCACGTTTTCGAGTACAGATTTGCAAATGTGAAAAATTTCTACGTTTTCCGAAGCAAATTTGCAACATTTCCAACGTTTTCCATGCTCAAATTGGCAAAATTCTCAACGTTTTTCGAGTACAAATTTGCTAAATTGAAACGTTCTTGGAATACAAACTGTCAACTTTTCCACGTTTTCTAAGTACAAATGTGCAAAACTTATAACGTTTTTTTCGAGTGCAAATTTGAAACATTTCCAACGATTACCGTGTAAAAATTTTAAAAATTTCAAATTTAACGTAAAGCAAATTTTCAAGATTTCCAACCTTTTATTAAGCACAAATTTTCTAAACTTTCCACATATTGTTGGTAAATTTTCTGCTGACAAATTTTCAAAATTTTCTGCTACTAATTTTGTAAAATTTGCACAAGTAAATGGTAAAGTTTGCAAAATATTAAATATTTTTTAAGAGGGTCTACCAGCAGTCGCAAGGGTTTCGATCTTCCAATAGATGGCGACAAATTTCACAGCTCTTGCGCGTGCATTAACGCGTTTTGCGCGTGCAATGACGCGTTTTAACACCATTATCCGACAGAACAATGATGTCGCATTCCCA
>JAQGAO010003847.1:0-16235 GCA_034697705.1 Ommatoiulus sabulosus | reverse complement strand
GGGATCTTTAACGTGCAGAATGCAAATGGGATTTTTGCATCGTTAGTTCATAAAATGACTTATGCAGTCGACATTCACCAATTTGATGAGTAGATCAATTAATGATGATATACCGTATAATTATATTATAATCAAAAATATGGAATCCTTTCAAGAAAATTCTTGAAAGGATTCCATATTTTAGATTATACAGTATATCATCATTAATGGATCTGCATTAATTGATCTACTCATCAAATTGGTGAATGTCGACTGCATAAGTCATTTTATGAACTAACGACTCATGCAACTAAATAGCGCAAAAAAACTCTAATTGCTGTTTCGGATGAGAGTTTAATCTGAGGTCCCGTGCAGATCCCATTTGCATTCTGCGCGTTAAAGATCCCTCTTGGGGGGGGGTGGAAGTCCCCCTCCGCCTGCAAAATTCCCAGGTATGTGACGCTGGCACATTCCCTGGCATTGGTGTTTATCCCTCATGTGCAGAAATAGACCAACGTTAAAAATCCACAAACAAATAAACAAAATAGCATCTTTTAAAAGAAGTGCTGTAATGTCATTATTTGGTGTATTTTGTTGCATTGGCATTGTAAGCTACATTTGTTTTTCCAGCTAATTTTAATAACGGTAACTTGTAATTTTAGATCAAACAGCAAGCTACGGGCGGTTTTCAGGCATTTATAGTTCATTACAGAGATGATCCGGACCAACAGAACCTCATAGATTGGATTCAAGAGCAGTGGGTATGTATTGCTGAGATAATCTACCATATCTTGCTACCACGAGAAGTTATATCGAGCACTTTTCCTCCCTTAGCTGGAGTGCTGCGGCATAGAGGGTCCTAAAGATTGGGAAAGAAATATTTATTTTAATTGCTCTTCTGTGGATGTTGGAAGTAGGGAAGCTTGTGGGGTGCCCTTTTCTTGTTGCAAGTTGAAGCTAAATGTAAGTGGCATTCAATTATCAATTCAAATGTTGTTGGAATTTGAATGCATTTTTAAGATGTCCATATTTTCCATAGGAAATTATCAAGAACAAACAGTGTGGCTATGATGTAAGAAAGCCAGATTATGTAAGTTGCCTTTCGTGCAGTAAATAAGTTTTATTTGTAGGGTAGGTTTTTTTCCCCGTGTGTAACCATTTTTTATATTTGTTTAATCAAGCCTGGTGATCGTTCTTCTGTGATCTATGAAAGAGGCTGCCTGCGAGCTGGGGAGGAATGGATAGAAGCAAACCTAGTGCCGGTAGCAGGGGTAGCTGTTGGAATAGCAATTTTGCAGGTAGGTCGGGCATTTCATTTGTCAACATTAACCCAAATGTACGGTTTTAAAAAATCCTGTTGTTAGTGTATACTTGTTGAAAATGTTAATGACATGTGACATAACTGGTGGGAATGTCAAACATAATCAAAGCTAACTGAAGACATGATATAGAAAACTTAAGATTGAAATTTCAAGTAGTTTTAATAAATATTGCATGTCATTTAAGCAATAAAATATTTAGGAGGCTTATTTAAAGCTTCTTATTGAGATGTTTAATAACTTAGCTTTTTGGTAGTTTAAAATAAATCATTGGGTTTCCTGTAGGGGTTGGTTTCTTTGTCAAGATGTTATATGAGGGGTGTTTATTAAGTTTCAGAGATCATTTTTTTTAACCGGCTGTATGGATTTTAATGAAATTTGGTAGAGAAATACATCATCTATTATTTTTTAAAAAAAATTCCATTTTAGGATATACATTTGTCCCATCGTTCTGGCAGTGATTGTATGCATTGATCAAAAAACGCGGTCGGCAGGCATTTAAGCCAACACTTCCAAATCAGCATTTCCGACAGACACTGACTGTCCACTTCTCTGAGCATCTTTCTCAGTTGTCTGTCCATTTCTGAACTTTTTCAATCCACTGATAGACCGAACGCTTCACACAATTTCTGCTCCTGAATTGCCTTCAATAGTTAAAAAACGAACAACAAGCCACTGCTGAACCACTATCTCCTCATAGTCCATCTTTGCTTTCGAATTTTAAGCACGTGCAATTTTTGAAATATATCTTTTAATTTTCAAATATTTTCAGGAATGGTGTAAGAATTTTTCCAACAAATTTCATATAAATTCATCCAGCAATTTTTAAAAAACAAATGATTGCGTAAACGTAATGAACACCCCTCGTAGAAGAAGTGTGATGGGAGGTTCTTTTTATGCTAATTGTTATTTATTCTATTCAGATATTAGGCATATGTTTTGCGCAAAATCTTCGGGCGGATATTTTTGCTCAGAAGGCTAAATGGCATTGATGATAGAAGATGCTTAGGCTGAAGACGTTTTTATCAATTTAAATTATTTTTTTCAATCTTTTCAACATGCCTTATAATAAGGATTTTTGTTGTTTGGGAGTCAGCTACGCTCTTGTGACTATTGGTGATTCCCTCTTCAGTAACACTTGCGATGACTGGCGATTCCCCGTTGAGCTACACTCTGGTCAGCGTAACAGTGTTTTATACAATTGGTACATTGCCCGTTTAGCAACAGCAAAAGCTAATGATAATCACATTGCAATGTACTGAGTGGTTTTGGTAAGGGTTACTGTAACCGTGGGAGTAAACGCTTCCCACCTGACCATTTGTCGAATTTGTAATTTGCATTTAACAAGGAGTTTTTATAGCCCATGAGAACTAGTTGGTGTTGTGCTGGGCACATTTTTTTTTACTTGGCTGTTGGCAAGTGGAGAGGATTCTTCACAAGAACTGCGATATCTGAAGTGTAAGCATGCGATTCAATGAGCTGTTATGAATGTCTGGGAGAAATGCAACATTGGACAAGGGGTTAAGTAAAGCCCTCAGTGCCTTTGTTCGCTATTACATCCAAAATCAATATAACGGTTTATGCACCCGAGCACCTTCATTTATTCGGTTCTTGTCCTTTCATCTTTTTTTATACATATATATATATTTATATTTTTAAATTTAAATAAACTCCGTGCACGTGCTAAATTTGTAAAGCACGTGAGTTTTTAAACCTATTGCTATCATTGCCCGCAAGTTCCCCAACTACCCATTAATTGGCTAATTGATGATATTACTGATATATGCCATGTTCACACCCAGCAGAAAGTGTTCTAAAAAGCATGAATGGTTTTCACCTCTGGAATGTGGATATAAACAGCAGTTACATTCATAAATAGCTACATTAATTTAAAAACACTGTTTGTAATTGCATAGCAGGGGGTGAAACAGTTTTTTTCCTGGGAATAGAGGGTCTTTGAGGGCAATGGACCTTATGCAGTTACGTACGGGGCTACATCACGTGATCTTTTCATCGTATCAACAACTAAAAGTACTTGAGTCGGCACCGCTCCTGGTAATTTTCGGCAATAGTTAATATGCTTGTGGCGTCACGCAGCTCGTGGGCGTGGCTCTGTAGACGTTGTGAGGTACATAAAATTGAGAATCGAGGTCCTAATAAGGTGCGTCTAACCTTATTATGCATAAAACTAATAAAATGCACAATTATATTACTATCACTTACCCGTGAATAGATTTTTTACCTGAAAGTAGATATTGCGATGCTGTTTTGCAACTACAAATCAAAATTGTGTGAATTTTCTCTTTTGTTTCTAAATAAATAATTAAATAACAGTATAATTCAAAATGATATTTGGAACGAATACGTTTGCACGTGCAACTTATCTATAGCAAAGGCGGCAATTTTTGCCACACTAAATTATGAGGTACCCCAAAATGTCTTATCTGGGCGGAGCCAGGCCGCATCGTCTGCTTGTGAATACTATCTATGGAATGAATGAAATATCCCGTGATATATGCATGCTGCCCAAATCTTCATAAGGTCCATTGAGCGGTTGTATGAGCTATAAACATAATAAACGTACCATTATCTGTAATTTAAGAACGTGCTGTGAATTGGTTTAACTGCAATCCGAACTTGGAAAAGGCCGAGCATGAGTCTTTTAGTCAGATATTGGAGTCAATTTTTGAATGCATAAGTGCTCCAATTAATTGCTTGCGGAACAAGCGCACCGCTTAAATGAACATGTTGACCATTTGTAAAAAAAGATTCCAATATACGTCCAAAAATGTTTGAAATCTCCGATATTGATGTTGATGAACACGTCACTTGAGTAAAATATGTATCTGCTCTTTCTTTGTTCATAAATATCAGTCTTGAGTCCCTGGACTACAGCTTATTACTACGGCAAAGTTACCACCATCAAACACAGGGATTTTTATCATTTAGGGTACCAAGCAGGGTTGGCTTAGCAGTTGCGCATTGCATTACCAGAGTTGGCTATCCTGACTTTAGTTTTCGTGATTTTTCATAGTTTTTCTCACCTCTTCATCCTTAATGTTGTCACCTGCCCCTGCCGCAACCATTATTTTGACTGCTAAGGTTGGAGGGGGGGGGGGTTCAATCTGGAACAATTTTAGTTGCAGCTGTTCATTATATCATCTGTTTCTCATCATCTGCAAAACATGCAGATATAAATAGTGCACATATTTTTTTTTTGCTTTAGTGTAAAGCACAAGAGATACTTTGGTTCGCTTTTTCTGATTGTTACATATGGGGGAAATCTAGAGGTTGAAGCAATTGGGGGTTTTATACGATTTGTTTTATATGTAGAAAATAGCAATGTTTCTTTTAATGTTTCGTTTTCGTGTCATTGTGTGCGTTTGTTCTTGTTTTTTGTGGCCTTGTGTTATCTACATTGGAATATATGTACGTTTCTCAGTTCAGTCATAATAAATTTATTCTTTCAAAATGTAATGATATGGTCGCTTATAATAAGTCTCGCAGGCTCTTCAGAACAATTTCAGGGTTCCCCCAGATCTGAAAAAGTCAGAGAACTTGAACATTTTTGGAAATGTCTGGGAAGAATGACGTTTTAATGTGTCCACGTGGTTAGCTCAGGACCCAATTGCAAAATTTTTACAATTTATCCAGTACAAATTTGCAAAAATGTTCATTAATTTCAGAGGACAAATTCTCATCAGTTTCTGAGGACAAATTATGAAAAATTTTCAACAGTTTCCATGGACAAATTTTCAAGAGATTTCGAGGACAAATTTTTCAAATTTTCAAACTTCTTGTAATATTTTCATCCTTTTCCGATCACAACTTTTCTAAACTTTCTACTTTTTCCGAATGCAACTTATTCACATTTTCAAAAAATGTTCATACTAATTTTGTAAAAATTTTCTTTGTTAATTTTTTTAATTTTTCAAAATTGTCAAATATTGAATATTGTCCAGTGTGGATTTTGCAAAATCATGGATAACATTACAGGGTTGCTACCGACCGGAGAAGTCAGGGAAAGTCAGGGAAACGGCCATTGGTCAAGGAAAGTAGGGAAAATCACTGATTTTAGCGATTTGTCAGGGAAAATAACTGATTTAAGCTATTTGTCAGGGAAATCAATAGTAAGACAGCAGATCAAAGATAAAGGGCGAAACTTTCTCAGTTCTTTGAAGTCCTTTGCAGCTACACGGGTTACCCTAGATTTTTGCACATTTGTGACATTTTTAACTTACATGCCCTGTCTGGGTCATGAACAGGGATCCCATGATCAAAGGGCGGCCGGGAATAGGGCACAAAGAGGCGAAATTGTCCTTCAGACTTGTCAGTAAGCTCCAGAAATATTCATGGAGATGACAAAAAAAAAGAATTACTGACTTTCCGACTCCATGTCGGCAACTTTGAAGTACTAACTGGTTTTTGGCATGATTATCCAAAAAGACAAAATGAAAATAATGGGTACTGCACTGACGAGAATGTAATGCTTGATTGGTCACAATTTACTAACCAATAGTCCAGTATCATACAAGCAGTAGATTCCAGTCAGTGCAGTACCTATTATTTTCATTCTCAGTGCAGTCAGTGCCGTGCTATTTCGAAAGAAAAAGGTAAGATTTTAAAATTCCATATTTTTTTTTACAATTTTTGAAGTTTTACCAAGCACAAATTTGCATCATTGTCCACATTTTCCCGAGTTACTAAGTATATATTTTACAATACTCAACGTTTTCCATGGACAAATTTGCAATATTTAAAAAAAATTCTCAAGACAAATTCGCAATATTTTTAACAATGTCCGAGGATATTTTCGACGTTTTCCCGAATACAAATCCGCTATATTTTCAACAGTTTCCGAGGACAAATTTGCAAAATTTTCCACGTTTTCCCAAGTGCAAAATTTAAAAATTAGTCATGTTTTCCTAAATACAAATTTGCAAAATTTACCACGTTTTCCCGAGTTCAAATTTGCAGAAATTTTTCACGTTTTCTCAAGTTCAAATTTGCAACATTTTCCACGTTTTCTCGAGTTCAAATTTGCAAAATTTTCCTCGTTTTCTTGACTTCAAATTTGTAAAAATTTCCAAGTTTTCCGAGTTCAAATTTGGCAAAATTTTACAAGTTTTTCCGAGTTCAAATTTGCAACATTTTTCACGTTTTTCCTAATTCAAATTTGCAAAATTTTCCTCGTTTTCTCGAGTTCAAATTTGCAAAATTTTCCACGTTTTTCGCAAGTTCAAATTTGCAAAATTTTTCTTTTCCGAGTAATTCGCAAAATTGTCCACGTTATCCCGAGGGCAAATTTTAAAAATTTGTCACGTTTTTCCGAAAACAATTTTTCCAAATTTTTCATTATTTCCGAAAAAAAAACTTAAAATTTATTAATAATTTTTTTAAATACCTGTTTTTACAAGGTGATATAAAAATTATAATAAACAAGTAGGAAAAATGGGAATATTTGTCCGTAAAATGGTCCAGAAATGGTAAATTTTTGCCAGTGAAATGGTCAGTTTTGGTCAGGGTAATGATCAATTTTGGTCAGGGAAAGTCAGGGAAATTGGAAGTCTAATTTCGGTAGCAACACTGAATTATATCAAAAAAATGAAATATTATTCAAATCGGAAATATGGTGTTTGAGAAAAACACTGTTTTACTCGATTCCTGCAGTTCAATCGATTTTTTTGCTCTCGAGTGTACATACTCAGATGGAACCTTTACGAATTGTACTTTAGTAGTTGTGAAGTCACATGGGCAAAAAAAGCGTACAATGATTAAAAAATACCAATAATCTTAAGTACATTTTTTAAAACTATTTAGCGTGTCAATTTTGCAGTAACTTCACGACTGTCAAAAGTATGATTCGTAAATCTTCTGTATAACAGTACAAATGCACTACTGTTGTGTTTATTGTTACCTCTTAATTCTTTTTTATTATTGAATAACTTTTATTATTATGTGTAATAACATCAATATCTATTTGCAAAAACTCGTTATTACCACATCCTAAGTGATAATATCACAGATTTTAACAACGAAAATCTAAATGGAAAATGCTTCAATTTCATAAATGTATTTGGTTACAAAAATTGTAAAATCAGTAATGTACGGTCCATGCAGACTGCATGTACCTATACATGTATATATGATTTTGCGTAGTTTGCAGCAAATATACTGTCCATAAGTTTTAGGACATCCTTAAAACTTCAAGAATTTTTTTTAAAATAACTTCCTCTTGTATTATCACCATTATAATAAGGGTTCTCATATGAATGCTTTACGAATAGCATTCTGGCAGTCGTAAAATCACGTGGGAAAATTAAATCCACATGCCAGTGACATCGAGGTTATTAATAAGCTTATATGTAAAACGAAAATTTAATGTGCGGAAACATATAGATTACCTGACTTTTCCAAGTTAAACGTGGAAAAGTTTGAAAGTATCAACTCCAAGAATGTTTAAATTTTGCAAATTTGTACACGGAAAACGTTGATAATTTTGCCAATTTGTGTATGGAAAACATTGGAAATGTTGCAAATTTGCATTCGGAAAACGTTAAAAGTTTTGAACATCAAGATAGCAAAAAAAACCTCTGGCAATTTTTAACCTTTTTGGAGGGTCAAAATGGGGTCATCATATGTCGAGTCACCGTGACAATGGCAGAAGGGTCAACTGCTATTTTGACAATTGCAAAAGAAGATACAAGGAACCTAAATGTTAGATTTGAGCATGTGTGAGCCTCGTCACACAGGAAAAAAAGCCTTAAGCACAGATAACCCAGATTACCCTGTGAAAATCAGCGCCATCTATTGAGAAAAGGCGATTTTTGAAGTAGTAAACCCACCCACTTAATATAATTTAATGAAAATTTGTATATGTGTAATTAAATAAGATACAAAAAATTCCCTTTTACAATTGTGTTCAAAGTTAGCACCTTTTGCGGAAACACTCGCCCTAAGGCGCATGCTCCATTATGCGATTGCCTCATCGATTGTTGTTTGAATAATTTCATTCCAAGCGCCATTCCGCGTTCTTCAGTGAACGCCATTTTGAAAGACAAATTTAAACGATTACCTCATAAAAAAGAACGTGAACGAGGGCAATTTGAAAGTAAAGAGAACAACAATATTTGTACAAATTTTTATTAAATTTTATTAACAAATAACTATTTTATGATTTTTATAATGTTAGCTTACTTTTTATTGGCCCACCCTGTATTTTGGTAATCTCTCATTTTATATATACATTTGTGCAGATTTGACGTTAAGTATTGATCGTTCTTCCAATTTATTGTAGAGAAACAATTGCTAGTCGTAATCAGTAACAAATTCCTAAGAAGATTGTGTTTAAAAGTGTTTCGATTTACTCTTTTTATCCAGCATTTCAGCCTGAAGCTGTTTTACCTAAATGTCACTCATGTTTTGATTAATCTGCATGAAACATGTTTTCATTATTTTTTATCGCGGATTTACCGATAATTTAATCAACTATACCTTTAGTATTTTGCCGTCTATAATTAACTTCAATTCGTATCTACTAGCTTTGTTAAGTATATCATTTTAATGTTATAAATCCTTCCTTCTTTGAGTATTTTTTTCTTGTTTTAAAGTTATTTTATTGAATAACTTAAAATAGAAAAAAATAGTCAAACGAGGTAAGATTTTTGACAAAAAATGACAAAAAAACCACTTACACGAAGTTAAGAAATTTTTCAAAACGATTTTTTAACAGATTTTGAAAAACCAGGGCAACTATGGAAAGTTTCGAAACTTTTTGGTCCTCAAGTTGTTGGAGATAAAATCAAAGAAAAAAGCGAGACACTACCAAGCGTTTATTTTTGAACAAACGCTTGGTCGTGTCTCGTTTTTTCTTTGATGTGTTCAATGGAATGTCACTAGAGTGGATTAAGTTCTAATAATTGTCCTTCGTACTAGCTAGGGCAATAGTCTGACAACTCATTTCTGCCTACCAGAAAGGGTAGAATGCAAAGGTCAAGTTAACTCCTTGACCGGTTAAAAATTATTGAGGGGGTTTAACATAAGTGAATTATCTCCACCCATTTAGTACTTTACATAAAAACTGAGAAATGTACTAATTTTTTTCAGAATGTTCGGAAAAAGATAATGAATGTTTTCAACTTCGTGGGTATAGGAAAATGTTTCCATCTAAGTAACATATTTATTTATTTCACTTGACAAAACATCGGATTTTTAAAGTTAACAGCAATTTGAGAATGGCACAACCAGTTTTGAGGTGTTTTGGCCTAATTTTTAGGATTGAGACTGGCCCCTTATGGCGGCCGCCTTACTGCAAATTTGTCCAGAAATGTCGCCAAAAGCTAATGCACCAAATGAACCTCTTAGGGGGCGTCCATTAATTACGTGAGGCGATTTGGGTGATTTTTCGACCCCCCCTCCCCCCCTGGTGAGATGTCGTGAGATTTGGCTCGACCCCCTCCCCCCCCCCCCCATAATCTCATGTGAGATTTTTAAAAATGCGTATTTTTAGTCTAAATACGTTAATCTTTGCTTGATTGCGTTGGATTCATTCTTTGTAATGTTCGCGTAACCACGATAAATATTTTTGCGTAGGATTTAACCATATTTTAGTGAAGAAACATGTTTTACTTAATTTTACCCAGTTCTCTCGCAATTTTACAGTTTCTTGCGGAAAAAAAAATTACGTGATATTTGCCGAGACCCCCCCTCTCCCCCACGTGAGATTGGGTGAGATTCGGCTCGATTTCCCCCCTTCCTAAACGCCTCACATAATTAATGGACGCCTCCTTATAGCGTATTTTTTAGGGGAGAATTTTATCCTAGACTACCTCAAAATGTATCATTACTGACTGCTCCCATCCATCAGGTCATAGTAGCCCAGGGAATAGGAGATGGCGGCAATTAGGGCATTTTGCAATAGGTAAGGTCACAGTAACCCAAAAAATGAGGTACAGCAGTGAAAACAGTTAGTTGGGATGGAAGCAGTCAGTTGAGGTAGTCTAGGTAGTCTTGGCTAATACGTAAGTACCGTCCAAAAAATTGCAACCAAACAGGAAGCTCATTTTACTAACCTTTTATTTCTAATTTCAGCCATGAATTTGTCGCCATCATTTAACCTTCTGCGGGCCACTATGGTGGAAGTGGTTACTCGGCTTATTCAATGTAACATTCCCAAAAATCTGCAAAGACACGCATACTCCCACTGGGAAGAAACAGAAGCGAAAGTGGTGGAAAGTAAGATACAGAAGCTCGAGATTCCCATAGTTTGTAAAAAAGCGATGACCAAACTAGTAAAGCCCATCTTCCGGCGAATCCGGTATGCGAACGACAAATTCTCCGAGCACCTTACCAGCACCTCCATCAGCAGCATCCACAAGTGCATCAAGTTGACATCGTGGGGCACGGTGGACTTGAAACGTTCTGTGGAGGAGCTTTTGGATCTAAGCGTTGAAGAGTTGCCGAAGTTAATGCGCTACAAGCTGTCTCGCGTCTTCTTTCTCCAAGACCGATTCGCAAGCTGCTATGAAGATCTTGATGAGGCAGACCGGATGCGCCTACCGAGAAGCCTAAACTACGTGTACGTGGCAGTTGGTGGACAGCAAAATTTCAGCAATTTCGAGAATGCGGTACTTGATGGCAACGAAGTTGCTGCCAGGCATTTCTGGAATGCCGAAGAAAAGTTACAGCATCCGACGAAACTCGTGAAGAAAATTCGTGCTGGTAAACTAAAGTTTCATAGCGACACTCTTCGGGGTTTGTACCTCTTTTTGCTTTCCTGTTTCCCAGACGACAAGCCGCTGCAAAAGGCACTGCTTTACTCGGTGCCTTTTCTGGTTTCGCTCTTCGAGTGGCCCTATCTAGACAAACTTATGGAATTGTTCCGCAGAATGCCTAAAGGGGAAAGGTATTCAAATATGGGAAGCCTGATTTATGCAGTTTTCCAGATATCTAGTTATCGCCGGATGGATGGTGACTATGTCGACACCTTGCAATACTTTTTGAAGGAATTTTTAGCCACGGATGAAGATATGACCACCCCGAATCCTCAAGCAGGAAACTCTCTAATCCCCTACTTTCATATAATTCGTTGTGCAAAAATTAGTTGTGCAGGGTACGTTCGATACAATAGTTGGTGGAATGGTTGGATCTTCCTGTGGCAAAGAGTCGTCATTTACAACATCGACATGGTCCTCTTTAAAATGCACGAATGCAACACAATTACCTTCCGTTTCGTGAGATTGCTGCTGGAGCTTTTAGAGAAAAGTCACAAAGTGCGATACTGCGAGCTGCGAGCCAAAGACATCGCTGACCTCATTCGAGCAAACCGCCACCCTAGACTGGAATGGCTCTTCAAGCATTGTCTGACCAATGAACAGTCCAAGAGTATAAAAGAAAGCCTGTGGGATGACAGAGATATCTGGAACGAGTTAAACGCTATGAATGCTTTTTTAAGGGCGGAAAGAAGATTGAATAAATTTGCAAAGTTCTGCGGCATGCCACATAGGTTTTAAGCACATGAAAGAGTTCTAAAATGAAAGCATGAACAACGAGTTCTAAGTAAGAAATTAAAATGTTAAGTGAACTACGAAGGCTGTTTAAAGAGTGAATTTATGGAAAAAATACATACAAATATGCTGAGTGGCTCATCTAATGGACGATTGATTTGTCGTTATCTAAACTAATTCGACCAATATTCGTTAATCATTAGGTGTATATGTAACGTTAAACTGTCTAATTTCGTATCTATTCAACAATTACGGAAACTATCTAAGCAATTTTCGACAATTATAAAAAAATGTAATTATTGTCAATTGTTTTACATTGGAAATTTGAAAAATTGTCAATTTATTATTTTTCTGAACTCCTGATGAAGGTAAATATGCCGAAACGTTGAGCAAATTTAATAAAATTGGTAGGGTCAAGTAATTTTCAACAAAAAGATCATGATGACTTTTTAACTCACAAAGGATACAACATAGACATATCATCCATCAACGGTATGATTTTGGGGATGTATGAAACTCAGTGGTTACGGAAATCACCTAAATGTCCTAAATCATGCCTAAACTTCCTTGTTGCTGACGCAATGTGTTTGGTAAAAATGAATACCTCTTTGGATTTTTAGAGCAAACGTAAACAGTCGTTTTTCCCTCTAGGTTTGCTTATACAGTATGGACGACATGTTTTTGGTTTGTTTATGTCTGTTCATCTCAAAATTGCCATATGCCAATGTTATCCACGATTTTGCAAAAGCTACATAGGACAATATTCACCTATTTTGCAACATTTACTAATAACAATTGTGGAACATCTTAAAAATTAATATAGGAAAATGTTGACCCTTTTACAAATTTTTATTCGATACATGGTCAATTTATACTCAAAAAAGTTGGAAATTTTAAATAAAACATTTGTCCTCACAAACTGTTAAAATTTTTCCAGATTTCTACTTGAAAACAGACTTGGACATCTAAAACATTTTTGCTTGTAAATCTTTGCAAATTTGTGATAAGAAAATCTTTAAATTCTGCCAATTTGTGCTTTAGGAAAATGTGAAAAATTGTGCACATTTGTCTTTATAAATTGTTGAAAATTTTACAATTTTGTGCTGGAACAGGTTGGGAATCTTGCACATTTTTAATCGGAAAACTTGACAAACACTATCTATTGAATGTTGATCATCCTTGGAAACTGTTGAAAATTTTGCAAAGTTTTCCTCGGAGACTGTTCCAAGATTTGCAAAATTTGCTACAGTTTGTATTCGGAAAACTGGACAATTTTGCAAATTTATTTTTGGAATAGGTTACAATGAAGAATATGAACAAATTTGCACAATTTGCCATGCTTTCAGAGTACAAATTTGCAAACATTTTTTCCGTTTTTCAAAAACTAATTTGCAAAATTGCCCACGTTTTCTGAGGACAAATTTGCAGAATTTTCCACTTTTTCCGAGTGCAAATTTGTAACATTTGGCAAGATTTCCCCCATAACTCTAATAAATTTCACGTTCAGATTTCGCAAAAAAATTTTAACTTCCAATTTTCGTACAAGTTTTGTATGAATTAATCACTCAAACAGAATAGGAATCGAAGGTTGTTGTTAAAAGGATTAAACATGATGTAAAATTCGAGTTAAACAGGAACCAAACTTTTTCCCGCCGTAACTCATTGAATACCACGTTACCCCAAAAAGTCATTTTCTTTCCAAAATAATTCTTGAGCATTTTAAAATCGTACAAGTCAAATTTACTTGACAGTTTCTACATTTAGAACTGCAGTAATAGAGACACAATTTTAAAAAGATTGGTTACTAGACAAAAATTAGTTTTAAACTTATTATTTTACTGGAAAACAGCATTTTCCTGCCTAAAATATCACCATAGCAACCAGCAGTCTCACTTAAAAATTTTGTCGAATCCCTTGCTTAAACCACTCCAGATTATATTTCCTCACATAATTTCTTTTATTGAGTCTTTCACTGAATTTTCATGATAATCCTATTCTCTTATGAGAAATTTCACATCTAAACATTTGCCATCTGTTAAAACATACCCTAAGCATTCTTGTTCAGTAAAGAATTGGCATAAAATCAACTTTAGAGGCAACAAGAAATTTCAATTTACTATTCAAGCACTGCCTTACATTTCATTTCGATTTTCTGAAGACTACACCAACATCCAAAATGCCTAACAATAAAGCAGTACATGTTAAAACTATTCCAACAACACATAAAACTGTATTATTTCCCGTGAACGCCGACGCCAGCACTTCAGATTCGGAAGGCCCAAATTATGTTTTAAAAGATAACCCAGAAGAAACTGTTGAAATAGATCCAATAGTAGATGGAGTAGTGAAAGCTACTCCAGAAAATTTGCAGAATACATCACAAACAAAATGGATTATAAATTTACAGAACCATATTATAAAATTACAAACACAATCCTTAAAAAAGTTAATTACAAGTTCAGAACCTAATGATGAGTCAATGGCTACTCCCTTGAAGGCAACCACTAGACCATCAACATGAATGAATTCCAGCCCAATGTATCAGATGTGCATCCAGAAGGCTCATATACCTTAAATGATACATTACCCAATGTTTCTTCATGCTCACCGATGCGTGTAAACATTAGTGGCAGTCCCAAAACTCCGTCTATACGCTTTTAAAATCGTCTAAAAGTGGCGGCCTATGGCACTGATCCCAACAAAATTTTGCCAATTTTTCGCAAGAATGAGGATTATAGAAATTTGATCTCTACTGTAAGTTGCATCTGTAAAATGTTTCGTATTCCGGATGACGAAATTCTAACATCTCTTGTATATTTACTGCAAGACGAGGCACTTACGTGGTGGTTCTCATGCCAACCATTTATTCAAACGTGGCAACAGACTTTAGATGCATTTAATGGCAGATATGGTGACACCACCCATGACACCATATTATGGCCAAGAATAATTAAACATGGTCAAAGACATGGCCAGCCTGCATCAGATTCCATCGCGTTAATGTGCCAGGAAAATGAATTGTTTTCCACACCTTTAAGCGATAAACAACGAGTGGACCAAATATATGGTGGTCTACACCCCAAAATCTTAGCTAATTTCGACACCAGCGATCTTAATTATGTGGCCGAATTGCAATCAAGAGCCACCAGTGTTGAAACTAGATTAATACTTGCGGATAGATGGCCGAAAACAGACCCAGGAACTGGTCTAGGCGATCGAAATAAAATTAGCGAAAGAAATACACCAACATCTAAAAGTGATTCCAAAAATTACACCAGAAAAACAGAAGAATCCCAACGAACCTAATAAGAACGATAAAATTTGTCCAAAAAAGGACCACAAATTAGAAAACCGTTTCCAGTTAATAAATCAACTAAAACTACTAAAACTTTTTAAGATAAAAATAAACAGAAACCAAAATCAGATAAGTACGAAGGTAAATTCTGTTTCGTGTTTGGTCACTTTATAAATACGACCACATGGAAATGTCCGAATGTATCGTCACACTGCAATTGCCCCACTACATGTAGCCTATATGCTCGCTCGATGAATTCCAAAGAATTTATTTAACATCTTCCACGTTTTGGTCCTTGGCATCGAGAGGTGCTTACCTGGTAATTTTTAAATAATGAAATGCAGGAGAAAGAATTTGTGAAAAATGTTACAAAATTTATTTTTTAACAACTTTTCAATGAACAAGCGTGTAACAGCAAACTACGGAAAATTCAAAAGAACTGCTGCGAATATAAATATTTTAACATCTGTAGCTTAGGAATGCAGGTCCAGCACAGTTATTTAAGTATATCATACAATCCAGCGAGAGATTATGCATCACAATCGTTTTTGTTAGAGAGAATCGAGTGGTTCAAAGGATTTTTCGGAAGCTGCATGTCGTAAATATTGTAAGAGCTGTAAAGAAAGAAAAAAAAATATGATTTTCTGCAGTACCTTCGTGAAATCTATTCCCAATGTTTAGTGTGGTATATTGAATATGACATTTTAATTTAGTATCCTTTTAAACATTAGGAAATCGTGAAATTCGTTTTTGTTAGGGGGGGTGTAAGGAAGCTGTGACCTTATGTGACCTCCAGCAATGAGAACTTCAAGCTCTCGCAGCATTAAAGCTCAGCCAATGTAGGATTGCACTGACTCAGCTCGGGGGAACACCAGTCATTTGCGATCATATGAAAATGACCAAACTTAAGTAAGATATTCTTTTAAAAGTATATGTCTTCGTTTTTTGTTGTAATTTTTAGAATTTATCTGCGAGAGATGAACGAGCAATTATAAGTTTGATAAAGTATGTTTACTAAGCCATTTTTATAGGTAGAAATAGTCTGTTCACGAATTGATGGGACAGTTTTAGAGTTTCGAAAGTTTGAAAAAAAGAGATACATTATTAATAAATGAATTAACATTGTGATAAGGTCAT
>JAQGAO010003846.1:0-16239 GCA_034697705.1 Ommatoiulus sabulosus | reverse complement strand
AAAGTCAGGCAAAAATGAGAATAAAATGGACCAAAGTCAGGCAAGTCGATTTTTCAAATGTGGTGGCAACCCTGTAAATTTTGCAAAATATTTTTCTTTGACATTCTCATTGGTCAGGGAATTTTGTTTTAAAACCTGAAAACGTCAGGGAAGTTAAAAATTAAATTTCTGGGGGAACCCTGTAAGCAATCCAACTTTAATTCATCTTTCATCACATCCTTTAAACGTCAGTTAATTTCACGACCACACGTTTGACCTCTTAACTCATTTCTCTTCCAGACCTTGAGTCGACACATTGGCACTTTCTCAGTTTCTTTTTGCATCAGATTCCAGATGAGCAGCAGCCTTCTTGGAGTCGAGTAGTTAATGTTTGCTCTATTTTTCTAATTCAAACTTAAATGCTTAATTGCTGTTGCTCGTTGTTTTAAACGAACTAAAATGCTGCGACCTTCGAACGTGCAAATTTCAGGCTCGAGACAGAAGGCCTGGATTTGGCAATAATAGCACTTTATGCAAATATTTGGAAAAAATCGATAAACTAAGCTTTCTAATTAATGTTCTATAATAACGACTGGTCTATAAAAAAGGATAATGCGAGGCATCTTTGATTTAGAGTCTCCAAAAATAGACCGAGTAAGCCATCAGCTGATTTGAACATGAATCAGGCAGGTCACAATATTTCCCACGTATATAAAATAGTTTTAATTTGGCTGTCTTCGACTCTGTTTACTAATTTTTTCGTTACCAGACAGTAAAAATACCAGCGTTTCCACGAACCTAGACACAAAATCAGGACATGTGCGAGCTCAATCACCTTAATTAAACTTGGGATGACAAAAGGCGCCAGTTTTCACGTGACATCATGGTTCTAGTTGATATGATAACATTTCAAAGTCAAAAGAAAACTTTAAATAATTTTTTTGTGTGTGATTGAATTAAATTTATTAATATACTAATTAAGTTAGGCGAATTCAATTCGTTGAGTGTGGGGTCTTTACACTCGTGGATAGAATTCGCCTAGAAACAACTTTGGAAAAAAAACCGAAATCAGTCATTACTCCTGAAAACAAAACAAAATAAAGTTATTAATTTCTTAATTACTATGCTCGGTATTTATTCTAGTATTGTATGAGCATATTTTTTTGAATATATTCATATTTGACAAAGGTTTTTGCCAAAAAAAAAACAAATTTTTACATATTCTATTCATTACCCTAAACCCAGTACATTCAGTAACTTGTGGCAGATAAAAAAAACTAAATAGCCTTCATTAAGCATAGTTCCGTCAATTTTAGAATGTTATTTGAGTTCGTTCTCGGATGACAAATTTTCGTCAAAAAACCTAGATTTTTCCATGTTCATTAAGCTTAGTCAATTTTAGAATGTTTTTTGAGATTGTTCTCTTGTGACGATAAGTTTCGAAAAAACAAAAACTCCCAAAATTTTGCATGTTCATTAAGCTTATTTCAGTTCATTTTAGAAATTTATTTGAGATCGTTCTCTTGTGACTATAATTTTCGCCAAGAAACCTAGATTTTGGCACGTTCATTAAGCTTAGTCAATTTTAGAATGTTTTTTGAGGTTGTTCTCTAGTGGCAATATTCTTTGCCAAAAAAAATAACCAACAATTTTTTGCACGTTCATAAACCTTAGTTCCATCAATTTTAGAATGTTATTTGAGATTGTTCTCTTGTGACTAGGTTTCGCAAAAATATAATTTTTTGTTTGTTGTATGTTTATTAAGCTTTGTTCCGTTAATTTTAGAATGTTATTAAAGACTGTTCTCTTGGGACAAAAGTTTTCCCCCAAAAATCCCAAATTTGTGCACGCTTACTGGATACCCCAGACCTGGAAAACATGGAAAAATCAGGAAGAATGACTTATTTTGAAAAAGTCAGGGAAATTCAACGTAGTCATGTTGTTGCATTCCAAAATTAATGCTTTTTTTAAAAAAAAAATGGTTAGCTCAGGGCGCATTTTCTGAGTACAAATTTGCAAAATTTTCCAAGTTTTCCGGGTACTAATTTGCAAAATTTTCTACGTTTTCCGGGTACAAATTAACAAAATTCTCCACGTTTTCCGCGGACAAAATTGAAAAATTTCCCACGTTTACCGAGTGCAAATTTGCAACATTTTCCGAGTACAAAATTCAAAAATTTCTCACGTTTTCGGAGTACAAATTTTCGAAAAGTTTCCACGTTTTCCGAGTGCAAATTGGCAAAATTGTCCACGTTTTCCGAGGACAAAATTTTAGAAAATTACCACGTTTCCCGAGGATAAATTTGCAAATTTTCCACGTTTTCCGAGTCCATTTTTTTTAAAAAATATTTTAAAAAATGTTTCTTTGTTAATTTTCATAATTGTAATTAGTAAATTTTGACATTAGGTCAGGTAAATTTTTATTAAAACCTGGAAAAGTCAGGGAAGTTGAAAATGAAATTTCTGGGGGGACCCTGGCTTAGTTCAGTTAATTTTTGAATTTTATTAGAGATCGTTCTCCTGTGACAAAGGTTTTCCCCAAAATAAACCCAAATTTTTGCGTGTTAATTCAGTTAACCTAGTTTTGTCAATTTTAGACTATTACTATGTGCATCTCAAATAAAATACAAATAACCATAAACCAGAACACAAATAAGGAAACAAAATCAATTAAATAACCCAATAAATTTAAAAAAATCAGATACTGTAGTGTACTCGCTGTACATAAACATGACTTTCATTAAATTAAGAATTTTATATAAAAAATTTTCGAAAATAACGTCGTTTTGCAATTTATCTTGGGGCATAGTGAAAACAAGTTTTTGTTCTATTTTCTCGTATGGAATTAATGTATTTATGGAAAATCTCAAGGATTAACTCCGTGCGTACTTAAATATGGAGCTCCTTATTCCCATTAAAGCCAATAATATGACAAAGTCAATGTTTCCTGGAACTTTTCTGAATAATTTCCTTATTTAATTAACTTCTCAATTCCTGTTTGCTAGCAGTGCATGACGTGACTAATGATTAATGAAGTCTTTCAGCTATGTTTTAATTAATAGATTTGCTATTAAAAGATTGGAAGAGCTATTCTTTGGACAGTCATTTTCAATAAAAATTATCGTAGAAATGGTAGAATGTGATGCTAGTGAATATTTTATGCAAATCAAAGGACTACAAATATTTTCGTAAACAGTTTGTATAATTTTATCTGGACAGCAACCTTTTTGGTACGTTCCATCGATTTCTAGAATTTCTTTGAGATTTAACTCAAAGAAATTCTAGGAATCGAAAGCAAACAAGGATCTTAAATTCATAATATTGCTTACTCCAAAATAGATCTTGTTTTGAAAAGGAAGTTTGACGTTCTTAAAATGCAAGAAAACATTTAAAAGGAAAAATAGAGTAAACCGTCGCAGTTTAATATATTTGATCAGAAGCTTGTGTAATTTGTGTCAAAAGTGTTAAATTATTAAATATTATATTAAATTACTTGTGCCAAGGCAGTGCTAGAATTGGAATTGCCAGAATGAACAAGCTGTGAAACATTGCGAACTTTCCACAAATCTGAATATTTTTCAATATTACGAAAGTTTTTCAAAATTACAAACATTTTTTTCAAAATATGGTAATATTTTAAAAATTCTGAACGTTTTTCAAAATATTGAAAATGGTAAAAATTCCGAACGTTTTTTTTAATTACCAACGTTTTTTGTATACGAACGTTTTACAGAATTACGAGCGTTTTTCAAAATGACTAACGTTTTTCAAAATTATGAACCTTTTTCAAAATTACGAACGGTTTTCAAAATTGCGAACGTTTTCAATATTGCGAACGGTTTTCAAAATTACGAACGTTTTCAATATTGCAAACCTTTTTTCAAAATTACGAACGTTTTCAATATTGCAAACCTTTTTTCAATATTACGAACCTTTTTCAAAATTACGCGTTTTTCAAAATTACGACCGTTTTTAATATTATGAAGGTTTTTTCAAAATTACGAACGGTTTTCAATATTACGAACGTTTTCCAAAATATTGACAATTTTTCAAAATTCCAAACGTTTTTCAAAATTAGGAACATTTTTCATAATTTCGAACGTTTTTAAAATTACGAACATTTGTCAAAATATTGAAATTTTCTAATAATTCTGAACGTTTTTCAAAATATTGATATTTTTTAAAATTATAAAAGTTTTTCAAAATATTGAAATTTTTTTAAAAATTCTAAACGTTTTTTAAAATTTTTGGTGGTAACATTTATAAAAAGAGCATTGTCAAATTTACTAAATTGCGAATATTTATATTCCGGCCCATTTTAAGAATATATGAACTGAAAAAATTGGAAGCACTATATGTTTTTGCTAAAGGTCATTCAACAAGAATTTCGGGGCAATCATTACAAAGAATTTCCTTAGAATTCTGACCAAAGTTCTTTCAATTAATGCACATTTTTTCAGAATATTTCTTTTTCTATTAACTTTACAAATTAAGCCTGTGTAGATACTCATACATACATGTATATCAAAATGTTTTTAGATATTTTCAATTTTTTTTTGTTTGTTTTTCCAAATTGATCCAGTATAGAATCGCTAATTGGTTTCAAAAATTAAAGTTTTGGCTGTTTTAAACCAATTATTTCATTCTTTTTGCACACGTGACTTCTGTCTGAGTTCCCCATGGACCGCTTGCTGCGCCACCTAGCGCATCGATAAAGGTCTATCCCCACCCTTGCATGTAACCACGTGTCATCCTATTTGTGCATTTCTCATAATCTTATCACCGTTGATAAAAACCTTCGCTGATACCTAGTTCAAATACAGCAGGGGTAATCAGACAGACGCTTTACGAATTGTTCTTTGGAAGTAGTCACGTGAGCAAAATCGACGCGCTAATTGGTTTAAAAATTGTACTCAAGGTTAGAGCTGTTTTTAAACCTATTAATGCATTCCTGGTGCACCTGTGATTTCACA
This sequence comes from Ommatoiulus sabulosus, assembly GCA_034697705.1. Lineage (NCBI taxonomy): Eukaryota > Metazoa > Arthropoda > Diplopoda > Julida > Julidae > Ommatoiulus > Ommatoiulus sabulosus. The sequence continues at coordinate 11,287 of JAQGAO010003846.1, read as the reverse complement.
TCTGCTAAAGTACGATTCGTAGTTTTATTCTGAGTTCATCTAATTACAGTCGATTCGCGTTTACGATTCTGCGAATTATTGAGTTGGCCCCAAAAAGTCTCCCATTTACAGTATTTTAATACGCTCCGAGTTGCGAACTAATATTACACATTCCTTCCTGTTTATCGAACTTAATTCCCTAATCGTGTGCATTCTTTTCTAATTTTTTTCCTTCTGGGGAACGGGGAATTTCCTCAAATTGGTTTGATTCTGGAACTTCCAAATTGCCAAGAGGGTTGAGAGTAAAAATGGCTTCCAGCTACAGGAAATCAACATGAGTTCGATTTCCTAACTATGTAAATAAGTAAAAAGTAAATGTTTGTGTAGTTAGGGATTACAAGTATTTTAGAATCTCAAACATATCAAGGTGAATTTTTTGGGGGGTTTTTAATGGCATTCCCATTTAGGAACTTTCTATTTGACGTACTTTTTGTTGTTGAAATCAACTTCATTCATTCCATTGGCAGAAATTATTCAGGCAAGTTCATTTAGTTGATTCGATGAAAAGATCACGTGATGCAGCCCCAAACGTAAAGGAACAGTACACGTTCATTAATATTGCCATCAACTATAATGACATTACCTCCAAAAAGTTTGCATCATTCGCTTTTATTACATTTCGACCTTACACGTTCATTTGAAATGACTATTTTTGCTTAGAAACGCGTATCATGTGTACAGTAAGGACAGATTTTCGCAATCATTCTGCGCATGCGCGGACACGTAATGGCGCAAATTGGAAATTCGAGTCAGGAATGCGTAGCGCGCGAAATTTAAATAAGAGTGCATGGTATCTACGGGGAAAACCTACATGGTCAATACTAATGACCAGATTACTGATGGGGGAAGCTACATGGTCAATGCTAATGATAGAAGTAATTAGGCGAAATTTAAATAAAGAGTGTTATCTAATGGGGAAAACCTACATGGTCAATACCAATGACCAAATTAATGATGTGGGAAACCTACATGGTCAATATCAATGACAGAATTAATGGTGAGCGCAATTAGTCATTAATAATGGCGGTATCCACAGCCACGCCCCAGTAATGATACCAAAATCCGAATTTTGATCATTACCGGCCATCATTGTACATTTTTCTACCTACCCGATCATTCTTAATAACACTCTTAGAAGGTCATGACAGCATTAATAAACGTGTACAGTTCCCTTTATTTTCATCATTTCCGGCCATCATTCCACATTTTTCATCCTACCCGATCATTGGCACTGTCAGAAGGTCATGACAGCTAGTATTAGTAAACGTATACAGTTCCCTTTACTTTCATCATTACCAGCCATCATTCCACATTTTTCATCCTACTTGATCATTCTTAATGTCACTCTCAGAAGGTCATGACAGTATTAACCTACCCGATCATTCTTAACGTCACTCTCAGATGACAGTATTAATGAACGTGTACAGTTCCCTTTATTTTCCTTATTACCGGCCATCATTCCACATTTTTCATCATTACCGACCATCATCCCATCATTCCGCATTTTTCTCCTACCCGATCATTCTCATCTGACACTCAGATGACAGTATTAATGAACGTGTACAAGGTCATGACAGTATTAATAAACGTGTGCAGTTCCCTTTATTTTCATCATTACCGACCATCATTCCACATTTTTCATCCTACCCGATCATTCTTAATGTCACTCTCAGAAGGTCATGACAGTATTAACCTACGCGATCATTCTTAACGTCACTCTCAGATGACAGTATTAATGAACGTGTACAGTTCCCTTTATTTTCATCATTACCGGCCATCATTCCACATTTTTCATCATTACCGACCATCATCCCATCATTCCACATTTTTCTCCTACCCGATCATTCTCATCTGACACTCAGATGCCAGTATTAATGAACGTGTACAAGGTCATGACAGTATTAATGAACGCGCACAGTCCATCCTACACCAGCGCCGCGGCGGCCATCTTGCCCCCATCCCCGGCGCCAGTGTCGCACCACCGTCCCCAGCCCCCAGGCAGCGCTATCTCCCGCCATGGGGCGCGACACCCTGTAGCGCATCCCGAGATGCTGCCGCGTTGCGGGCGCCATCCGGCAGGCGGCGCAGCCAGCCTCATCTCGCCAGGGCTGCTGTTCCACTCGTCCCAGAGAGCCAGAGAGCAAGAGAGTGAGTGTGTGCGTGTGAGAAGATGCTGGCTCAGCCATGGCCATCGCGTACCTCTGCCCAACCGAAGGATAAGTGCTGACGCCCCGGCCCCGTGGGCCAGCATGTCGACGCCGTCGTCGTCCGCGGGCTCGGGCTGAGTCTCCGGTGGCGCGCTTTTTCCACCCCGAAATCCCGAAGCCGTGAATGTGCGCGAGTGCGGGAAGGAGGCCTCGCAATATGGCTTCTAACGCCTCCCCGACAGAATTCGCGGCGCCCGAATCGCACCGGGAGCAGAATTATGGCCACGGCCACGTTTTCACCAAGAAAACCTTCCACAAACCCACGTATTGCCACCACTGCACGGACATGCTGTGGGGACTCATTGGACAGGGCTACATTTGCGAAGGTAAGCCACCCCCCCCCCCCATCATCCTTCTGGCTGGCATCTTGTTTTCTTTTTCCCGAACGCTCCACCACCCCATTTTCCGAACGATCCCCCCCCCCACCCACTTCTTTGCCGAACGCAAACCCTGAAAAGATATTTCGCATCTTGGCGGATTTTACAGATTTTCCACCCCTTTTTCCGAACGCTCCCCTAGATATTTAGCCCTTTTTCCGAACGCTCCCTCCTTCCCACCCCCAAGATATTTAGCATCTTGGCGGCTTTTAGAGATAACCCCCCCAACACCGACCTTGTTGTTTTTTTGCGGGTTTTTTTCTCCCCCCTCCCGAATTTGTTTCGTTCCTCGAAAACCCCAATCCCGGAAACCCGTGTCCGGGTTTTAATTCCCCCGAAGGAAACCGAAGAAAATCGGGGCAGAATCGATGAAGGAAAATGATGGAAAATGAAAGATGGGGAGAAGCCACCCGTTTCACGTTTTCCATTTTTCTGCGTTCGAAATTTTTTTCGGGGTTTTGGACTGGTTTCTATATACCCCCGGGTTGCGGAGACGGGAACGCAACCCGGCAATTCCCGTTCGCGATCCCTGATCTAATCCTTCGATTCTTCTCGATTCCGTGATCTTTTTTTTTTCCACCCGGAAAAACGGTATTTTTCTCGATACCCCCGATCCCGGAACGTTTCCGAATTGACTGGGTTTGAATTCCGGACGCCATTTTTAAAAGGCATCCATTGCTGCGTGGAAACGCTGACTAGGAAGGGATATCGCCTCCTCGGAAAAAAGATGGTCGTACGTTGCGCTCAACGCTGTCTTCCTCGTCGTCTTTGCGCAGTTGTGGCGAAAATTTGGCAGTTTTTCGCAGTTTTCTCCCCCCTTTCCCCTGGCATTTTATTGGTAGGATTCGGAGATTTCGGACCGGCAATGGCAACCCCCCCCCCTCCAAAAAATAACGTCCATTCGGAGGCGCATTCCTGGAACATCCATCGCGCGTGAAATAATAGCGAAATTCATCAGGAAGAATCGATTTCGGCACGTTTCCGCTGAACTGGCCGCTGGAAAAATATGGCAAAAGCTGAAGGGGGTGACGTCACGCCACGCTGGGGGCGTGGGGGGCCTCGAGTGACGTCGCTGAAAACGGCGTGTTTTCTCATCGGTTTCGAACAGATTAAGCGTCGCTGTATCGCTGTTTTTCGAAGGATGAGAGAGAGAAAAAAAAACTAGAGATGTAATCCAAATTTCCTTTTTTCAGATGCGAAATTTTTGACTCGGCATATATAGCGGCTGCGATGGCGTGACGTCATTGCCGGTTGGCCCCAAATCGTAAACGGAGACGTTGAGGGGGATGCGCGTACGTTGCGAAAACACTGCATCTTGAATTCAAGGGGGGACAAAATGGAGATGTTTTATATGCAGTTTGAAAAATTGGGTTTGTTTCCGGCATCGATGCTTGGTGAATTCGGACACTCGTGCCGCAAGATCTATACGTTTTACACGGCTGGGAATGTACGTTTCTTAATTCTCATCAACCGTCTTCATTTTGTCTACCAGTATTTGTCCGAATTCAAGACGCGGTGGTGAAAATGGGACAAATTTTGGTCGTTTCGGTTAGATTCTTTATTGTTCGATGATCTATTGGTTGGAGAAATGACGGGTAGCGGAAGACTTCCTGTTAAAACGGAGTGGTTTTCATATGAAATGAAATCATGAAGTACGAAAAGGAATGGAAAGGTTATTAAAACATCACTTGCTGCATACAGCCAATGTTGAGATGGAAATGTTATGGACAGAATCTTGTTCTGAAAAATGACTTTGGATTCTGTCTATAACATTACAGACAGAAAAATCTGAAAATGTTTCAATTTCAATTCAATTTCAATTCTTTACCCTGCATGCAGTGGATTAGTACCATTTGGCAGGGGGGATCCTTAGTGATGGATCCCAACACTACAATGTTCTTGTTCTGAAAATGTTATAGACGGAATCTTGTTCTGAAAATGCTGTAGACAGAATCTTGCTCTGAAAATGTTGTAGACAGAATCTTGTTCTGAAAATGTTGTAGACAGAATCTTGTTCTGAAAATGTTGTAGACAGAATCTTGTTCTGAAAATGTTATAGGCAGAATCTTGTTCTGAAAATGTTATAAACAGAATCTTGGATTAGAATCTTTTAGATCGAGGTTTGATTTTGGAATAACTTAGGAACTGAATCGTAGCCTGATGATTGCAGATGAGTAAATGAACGTAGCTTAATGTTTTTGATGGCAAATATGACGCAATTCAACATTTTTCTTTTTGAAATGCACAGTATATACAAATGTTTCAATGTCTTGTAATGCACTGTGACATAGTGAGAACAATGTTAACCGACGTTATGATAAGCTAAGATGTCGTTTTTACTGAATAGCTCATTTTGCTTGACTTCATACTGTCGTAAACCAGAAATTGAAGAATTTTGAGTTATGCCACTTCTGAAGCGGGGTGCGATTTGTTCTGTACATTTATTGTAGGCCTAATTGTTCCCGATTATTTCACAAAAACAACAGAAAAAGACGTCACACGTTGTATTAATTCGTTGGAATTATGTCAAGTTTACTAATTAAAAGAACAGCACCAGATGATTATTTACTCAAATTGGGAGATATCCTCTTTAGGATTACCACATGGCACTTAAAAATGGCGAAATTTCTCATCGAGGGTGGAAACACTCCATTTCTGTTCTTTGTTTGGAAATGTTCCCGATTATTTTACAAAAATAATAGAAAAAGACGTCACACGGAGCATGAATTCGTTGGAATTATGTCAAATTTCCTAATTTTTTTTTTTAAAAAAACTGGACAATTTATATTTGTCAAAAATGATCTATGTGTTTCATGACTGGTGCCAATAAGCTCAAATGAGCACAAGCTCAAACTCTCCGGGTTTTAAGATCAAAATATGCAGTCTTGTTTGGAGCATAAGCATTTTCTCTCATCTGGAACAAATGCTCGAATCGTCACACCTTAATGTCGTCGACTAGTCGAGCATCTGCTTCACAAATCTGAGCCTGACTTCTGAAATTTGAACGAACGTGTATTGATCGTCGAATAAAGCAGCTGCTGTTGTTTCGGTCGTTTTCTCGGAACAAATAAATTTTATCTCCATTTTTTGGTTGTGACCACGTGACCATGCACATGGAAACAGTGCACTGCAATTACCATTTCGCCACACGGTGGTAACAGACAAGGAACGATGTCAATAACTTGACGACCGTTATGCAATCTGTAAACACATAACCTATCACGAATGACCTGGCAGTAATCGAATTGTTTGTCGGGGAATATACCGTGCCAAATTTGACTTTTTGTCGATTTCTGTTTAGGTGCAACATCAAAATGGCTGATAATGCAATGCGATTATGCGATTGAGCAAATGCTCATAATGAGAAATAGCCTCTTTAGGATTCCCACATTTCAATGAAAAATTGCGAAATTATTCATGTGGAAACACTCCACTTCTGAACTTTGTTTGGAAATGTTCCCGATTATTTTACAAAGACAATTGAAATAGACGTCACACGGTGCATGAGTTCGTTGGAATTGTCAGATTTCCAAATTTAAAATAAATAAAACTGGACAATTTATATATGTCAACAATTATCTGTGTGTTTTATTTATAGCAGTAGCCAGTTTCGAAACTGAACATTTCAGGTGTAGGGTGTATGACCCTCTTTAAACGTCAGCGTCAGAATGTAAACATTGACATAAATATGCACTGTTTAAACTTGCGTGCATGTTCACGGTGTTTACACTTTCAGAACACGATTAACAGAAAACGTTCTTCACGCGTGTTTACTTCCGGTTGTGAAATCACACTGTTGACCGTGTGATTCATTTCCATTTTTTAAAGAAACCCGCGTGACAGGTAAACTAAATATGACGTCATAATAAAATCCATGATGTGGGATTAAATCCTCAGCTTTATCAACTATGACGTTAGTTTATGTATTTCTGTATTATTTTTGAAACAATTTACATTAATTTTTTAAAAAAATTTAAATAAACTAGCGTAACGGTCGAACGAAATGTGACGTCATAATAAAAATCCATGGTATATGGGATTAAATCCTCAGCTTTATCAACTAAAGCGTTAGTATATGTATTTCTGTATTATGTTTGAAACAATTTGTATTCATTTTTTTGACATTTTTTTAAATAAACCAGCGTAACGGCCAAACTAAATATGACGTTATAATAATACATGCCATGGTATGGGAGTAAATCCTCAGCTTTATCAACTATAAGGTTAGTTTATTGCAGGTATTATGTTCATCTTATTGCAAATTAACCGAAATCTACATTTGGTAATGAAAACAAGAGACATTTTGGAAAGTGCGGAGTAAATTGTTTCTTGGAGAAAAGAACGGGAACATTTTCAGAAATGATATCGTCCTTTTTCCACTCGAACGCTTGCAAACCATGCTTTATGGGCAAGTCATCTTATTTTATTTCCCAATACTTGTCTCCTTAGATTGATCTCGTTTCATTTAAGCACCATGTAGAACTGGGCGAGAGGAATTGCTCGTTGACATCCTTCCAACAAAGTCATTAGCAAATTAATGTCTGGGAAATGTGAAGTTAACATTCTGGTAATTTGATAATTTGCTGAAGACGCCATGATAACAAGGAACACAATTTAGTTTACTTACAAAATAACGCGAAAATGGAAAGACTTTTTTTAAACAAATGACAGGATCCTGAACGATTGTCTAGTCCAGGACAGATTTTGAATCAAATGTTACATCATAACAATTACCTTTTTTTTTTTTAAAAAAATACATATGATTAATATGATAATTCTCGTCTCGAATAGATACGATTTTCTGTGAAATTTGGAGTCAGTGTTGTCAGAATTATGTAAACGATGGGTGTATTTTGGATTAATTATAGAAATTTCACATAAATTTGAAATACTAGTATTGGGAATTTATATGGTTTAAGACATTTACGAAAAATTTGGGAATTTTGGTCATTTTTAGAAACGAGTTTTTGGAAAATGCTGAGAGGTACATACTGCACATGTATATTGAAATTTTGTAAATATAACAATAATGGCTAATATTTTAGGCAGGGAAATGAGCGCTTATGGACTAATAATAATTCAGCGAAACTTCAGTATGCATACAACGGAAAGAATATTTAGGTAAATTTAGAGAAATATACTTATCGAATTTGTGATTATCTGTGATGTACAGGTTGGATCATGGTTGGACTTTGTATTTAGAATACAAAGTTGGGAACAGTTTGAAGACTAAAACAGGTATTTATGAAAATGTGTGCTTGATGCACATGTACAGTAAATTGTAGGTTGTTTTTGTAAAAAAAACAACGAACAAAGTGTTACATACTGTATGTGCTAGTTTGCCAATTTATCAATTGGTACAATGAAATGCACACTGCAGCTGTAGGTGTCACTAAAAATGTCCTCGCTTTTTTTCAATGTTGGAACTTTTGCCAATGCCATTTTTTTTTTGTAAAGTGCACTTGTCACGTTATAAGTAATTCAGGACATCCTGGTCTATATCATGGCTGAATCCAGTTTCAAATACACGTATTAACAACGTTAAGTTATTTTTACCAGTTTCTGTAGCACCTGCAGCCGATTTTAGTTCGTCTAATGCGTTCATCGCTGAAATAAGGCGCTTAATAGGATTTTTATAAATTATTAAACGTATTCCAGAAATGCCAGGATGTTGGAATTATCTTTGCGAACTACATGTGCGATAAATGGGTACCCGGAAATAAATCAACATCGATTGTTGATAACTTGCGAATCTCATAAAATGTAGTTTCTTGTTTTTCGGTAGTTAAATTTCTTAGAAAATTTCCTTAAAATTTCGAAATAGGCATCCTAAAAATTAATACTAGACATTTAATAAGAAATCTCGCATACCTACATTTATTAGTAGTTCGGATTGAGCCATAGATGGAACTAGGAACTCGAAAGGTTTCTCATTGCCAAAGCGTAGTAAATAAGTACCTCTAAGCGCCATTTTGCGCCTAAATCATCAAAGAATGTGCTGAACATTTAAAATGTCTAGAAATGGAAGAATTTTAGATCAAACATGAATGTTACTCAAAACATTTACGCAATTTTATCATGAATCAATAAGGGTTACTGATGGGAAATCTTAAAAGTTCAATATTTATAAAAAGAAACCCACATCTAAATAAAAATACCTTGTGATACATTTAAAATAAATTTTTTTAAGGCAAAATAGATTTGCAATGTATTTACAATAATATAGTTTTTAAAAAACATACATTAAATTTACATGTCTTTATATGTTTTGTAAAATATATTTTTGGATGTTCCAATCTATACTTATTTTGAATAACTTTTAAAATATATTTTTAACCTAAAAATACATTTTTTTTTAAAAATGTTTTTTAAAATACATTTATTATTACAATAATACATTTATAAAAATGTAGGCTATTTCTAAAGCTTTTTTTTCGATGTGGGGTACGTTGAATTTCCCTGACTTTCCCAGTTCCCTCACTTTTCTAGCTTTTCCAGGTCTGGGGGAAACCTGATTAATAATAAAGAACAAAAATGAGATATAATGAGGTGTTCCGGCTTAATCTTGTTGTGACATGTCATGGCTCTCATCCCAATCAGGAATCAAATCAACCGTACCAAAGTGATTCCTCCGGGCGTCCTTGGTCTCAAGTACCGAGTGGCAAGTCGCCATAACAGGTACTTGTTGAAATGTATTGCCGAACTGGTTCGCCTCTGCTCGTACCGTTTTTAAAACCTTCAACAACTTCAACAATTTCCGAAAAAAATACAACTTTCAAACTCATTAAACTGCGGTCATTCCATGGGATTTTAGATAAAGTTTGCTCGGCATACCCTGTATGTTCCGATCTCTGGAACTGAGAGAATCGTCCAATCACTCATCTCGGACATCCATGAAGGAGAACGAACATGACACGAACATTTATGATGTACATAAATTTTGAACTCGTTCCAAGAACATGAAAATGGCAATAAAATTTTCAGAGTGTGGAGCCGACGTTGTGATTAAATATGGCGCTTGAAAGAAGATAGGCCTACTTTGTCAATTTCTAAGGAGGGAAATTCAGGGAATACAGTCAGTTCGCAGGGTGTTTAAAAATATTGTGTGTGTTGTTGCCAGACATTGTAACCAATAATCAGGGTTCCCCCAGAAAATTCATATTCAACTTCCCTGAGTTTTCCCTGACTAATCGAGGTTTTGGAACAAATTTCCCTGCCCGATGAAAGTGTAAAAATTGACATATGACAAGATTATCCACGATTTGGCCAAATTTATGCACGACAATATTCAACATTTTTCAGAATTTACTAATAACAATTTTGAAAAAAATGTAAAAATTAACATAGGAATATTTTAAAACTTTACAAAATAAGCACGAAATTTTTTTGAAAATTTTGCAAAATTAGCATTAAATTTGTTCGAAATTTTTCCAAATTTGTATTCGGAATGCGTTTAAGGTTTTGTAAATTAGTACTCCGAAGAAGCGAATCTGAATAGATTGAGATTCCGATCTGAATAGATTGAGAATTTTGCAAATTTGCCCTCGGAATCTTCCGAAAAATTTTCAAATTTATCCTCGGAGTCTTCCGAAAAGTTTTCTAATTAATCGTCGGAAACAGTTGAAAATTCTACAAATCTGATCTCGACCACAGTTGAAAATTTTACAAATTTGTACTGAAAAAGGTTGGAAATCTTGAAAATTTGTATTTCGAAAAGTTTGAACATATTGCAAATTTGTCCTCGAAAATTAGAACATTTTTCAATTTTGTCCTCGAAAACTAGAACATTTTGCAAATTCGTCCTCGAAAACTTGAACGTTTTTCAAATTTGTCCTTAAAAAACTGAGGAAAATTTCGAAAATTTGAGCTTGGAAGGAAACCTTGCAAATTTGTATTGCGAAAAATTTTAAAATGTCGCAAATTTGTGCACGGAAAACGTGGAGAATTTTGCAAGTTTGTCCTCGGAAATTAACGGTTGAAATTATTGTTGAAAAAATTGACCATTTACTAAATGGTCCTCAGAAATTGTTGTCAATTTTTCAAATTTGTACCGGCAAAATTACTAAGTTGAATTTCCCGACTTTTTCATAAGCTAGGCATTCTTCTCTGACGTTTCCAGGTTTTCCAGGTCTGGGGGAACCCTGACAAAACTTTCTTCGAATTTATTACAAGATTTCTGCTGAGAGAAAGTAACGCTTTTTCATATTTTTTAGATGAACAAATTGCTTGAAATTTAAAAATTGTAAGATTTGTATATATAATCTGTTACTACTGCTTCAAGATGATTAGTTGGAAGATTGCTTAAGGTCCATTATTCACTTTTTCCAACATATTTTATGCTTTATCGATTACGTTGCCTGTCACGCCATGTTGAAAAAGTTATTTTTCATCATTATAAGCTGCTCTGAAAATTATGGCGTACTTAGATGTATATCAGACTTAGTGCAATGTATGATAGGTACAGTACGTTGCAGACGTCCTGGCAATGAATTTCAGAGGATATACAGTACATGATAGCCCTGGTGGAAAGATCAGTATGGATCAGTATAAAATTCGTAGTGATATTAGTATACATTTACTGATATATAGTATAGTGGTACATACTGCATGGTATCAGTATGTTTTATACTGGTGAGCATCAGTGTGACAAGTACATATTTAAAA
>JAQGAO010003845.1:0-16239 GCA_034697705.1 Ommatoiulus sabulosus | reverse complement strand
CCCTGTTCGATGTCTTAAAGTTATGTGAGTTATGTCTTAAAATAAAATGGTTCTATAAAAAAAATACGTTGCCAAAATTTGATCATAGCATTGTCAGCTGAATTAAGTAATAAGATGTCACATATGATGACCATCAAAATAAGATGACCATCAAAAGGTGGGGCGGATTCCTAGCGCCACCAAACGTCACTTATTTATCAACATTCGCGTTTTTGCCGCCAATTTCAAATTCATTGTAATTTTGTCACGTGACAAAGCTTATGCGCATGCACAGTGACGTTACAGTAACGCTGAAAGTATCGTATTGATGTTCGATACTTTTGATAACGATCGTGTCAGTATTTACACTAAACAGCTTCAAGCCTCAAACTCCGATACGTTATTACGACGTCACGTCCGCACATGCGCACAAGCGCGATCAAATAGCACAGAACTCATCGTTTTTCTTGACAACAAAAGCCAGTTGTAGCGGGACACAAAACCCAGGGAGTCCTATTGAAAATACACTGTAACACTAATCGGATATTTCGCCATCTGCTGATTAATCGACTATGGAAATCAATCAGGATTAATCAGCAATTGATTTTCTTCAATAGTAATTCAGGTAGGCATAGAATTTACAATAACATTAATTTAAAAAATCGTGTAAAAGTTCCGTTGCCGACAAATCAGCTTCACTTGCCTCGCTTCGATTTTTGAGACATTGCATTGCCTAACATGGGAGGATGTTCGATTTTCAATAAGGCCAGCCTGACTCCCAAGATGGCAAATAATAACGTGTCAAACTGGTCTTGCGATGTGCAAAACCAGTCGAAGTGGCATGCAACGTTATCTAGCCCAGTGGGCAAATATCGTAGCCTTTTCGTTATTTTCACCAGGTTGCAAAATCTCCCTAATAAAATTGTTAACTTGTTCGGATTACGGCGAAAGATAAGTGAATAATTTTCACGGATTTTCGTCCGATCTACCCCGGCAACGAATGGACGACCTTAAAAAATGCCCGTACGTTTCCAGGGTTAGCACAAATTAAACATAAGCGTTCAAAATTGAATAAATCAAAAAAGGGGAATTTTAGAATTAAAAATACTGTATTTTCAAGCGGGAGTTTTAGAATGGAAAATATTGCCAAACATGAATATTAGATTGGAAAAACATTGTCAAAACAGGATTTTCAAAGCACAGAGCGTACATTCGATTCGTGCTAACCCTGTCTTTTTTGACAAGGTCAAAATTGGAAATATATTTCGGCGTCGTTGAAAGCTACTCTTAAAAGCAACTGCGAATTAAGCTTCCGAATCTCGCTCCGAGAGGAATTAACGATCCATTCGCCAAGAACATTCCTCGTCCCGACCTTCTTTCGGGGGGCTCGCGTTCGCATCTCCTCCTTCTCCAGCTCGCTTTTCTCGAGTCCCTCCTTCGGGATAAGTAAAACCGGAAAAATTAAAGTAGTTGAACCCAGAGAAGAAAATAAACGGGGAGTGAGCGCGAGTGGCGGCAAGCGACGAAAAATTTTTTTTGGGAAAAGGGGGGTGATAAGGGTGCATCACACATAATACACTCACTACAGTTAAGTTACGACGGGTCGATGAAAGGCTTGTGCGCGCATTTTTATTCCCGGCCCGCAAATTCGTTTTGATCGTCCGGCCATGATGAAACGGCTCACGAAGAATCCTAGAACCGAGTATTTTGGTGAAAAAAACGGATGCGGCAACGGCCGCTGACCTAACACAGGCTTCCGTCAGGCACTACAAAGTCGATGAAGCCCCACGCTTCCGAGGACTTCTGTCCTCGCAGGCAAGCACATAAACTACTCTGCCTTAAGAGGTCAGTCAACCAAGTAGTGCGAAAAACAATTACATTAGTAAGCATGTACCATATACTGCACGCTAACTGTACATAGTAAACTTACTGAATATAGGCAGGGTAGAAAAGAATCAACCCAGGTACATGTAACAAAAGTTGCACCAACCTTCATTAGCGATGCAGTGTGCATTTTGGGCTTATCATTGGCAGTAGCGGTAGTAAACCATACCAATTTTAGCGGAACTGCAAAGTCGACATCTTAAAAACTGTCATAGCAATTTTGTTGACCCCCTTTGAGAATGAATCTCCGTGATTGTCTTGACCAACTGCAAAGACCATTACAGAAGTGACGGAGAAAAAGGTGGGTAACAACTGCACCTGCTTAAATTTCACAACAAGGTCTAACTAGAATCACTGTCCCAAAGGTTCGGTCAAATCAAGCAGTTGATGATGATTAATAGATGTAATCAATTGACCTTATGCAAAAGAATATGCGCCTGGGTAACCTCCACCAAAATATGGAATTAGGTAATGTGATAATGACATCATTGCAAACTACAGATACAATAACTCAGAACAATGAAAATAATTTTATCATTGTTTCAAGCGTTACTGCCTGAATTAAACTATTGACAACAGACGTTGTTTGCATCGAATATTACTTAAAATGTGCAAAGTAAAAGAATTAACTGCATGTTAGGGTGAATTAAATTTATTATCGACACAATAAAATGACAATCGCTCCAACCTTCATAAAAACTATCCAAAACGTTTCCACGACCATCCTAAGTGGGCTGCGATTTTCGGACATAAAAATCGACTCATGTCATCTTGAAGTCAGGAAGAAGAGTATCCGGCCAAAACAAAACGTCCCAAAGAAGCAATATCATACATAAATATTGGCGGCTGACAGTAAAATGGAGTTGAATGGGACATAACTGGGTGTGAAATGTCCCATGGGATGCTCAGGCTATAGGTGAACGACAGTGGTCATCTCAGAATGATGACAAAAAGTACAAAATAACTCCCTGCCCTGTCACTCTCCCCTTCCCGGAATGGCAGCTGCTCAGCGCATGCGGTATGGAAAGCCTTCCACCATCTCAGATAGCTCCCCTTTAAAATCTATTTGGATGGTGAAATCCAGATCTCGCTAAAACAGAAATGAAAAATACAGATTAAGAAGATGGCCAACAGTTAAATTTGCACATTAATGAATAACACGAACAAATTATTGAACTGTATTTGTAAAAAAATTAGCACATGGGGAATTAGGGAAATTGTGGTGAAAAAAATGACAAATATCAGCAAACTCAAATACAAGAGCACATTGAAAGAAGAGAACTTCAAAATAAAATATTTCACAAGTCCGCACGCAAGATTCATTTGCTGCACATACACCTTACACTCATAGCTTGAAGGTAACTTACACAATATTTTTAACATATTGTGTATGAAACAAAGTTCATGTACACTTAATCATAAGGAACAGGTTTGGAATTTTCCACGTGTGGTGCTCAAAACGCTTCAGATTTATAAGCAGTTCTGTTTTCAGACACTGCAACTGCACAATTCTCAATTTGTAATAAGAATGATAAATATTAGAAATTTAACCGCGAAAATTTATAAAAAGCATAAAAATGTCAAACCTATTGCAATAAGTCATTAAGAGGGACAACAGGCAGCAAATGGTTAGTTTTTTTGTAATACAACTGTGGGGCCCATAAGCTGAGATAGAATTAAATATTTTGCAGACTATACAAGATAGTAAACATTTAAAAAAAACTCACATTATTCTTCGCATTTGGCTTCATGGAAAAAACACCAAAGATTTCTTCTCCCTTCTTTACTGTCAAATAGTCGTCCAAATAAAACACTGTTTGCTTCCAATGTGTATAGGGCGCCTCTGGGGCTGAAACAAAAAGGAAAAGGTTTTGGTCAGCTATCCTGAGCTGAATAAGTATTCGAAAGTAAGAATAAATTGCACGCTGCAAAATATACAGGCAAAAAGATAGCATCTTAATTTCACTGAATTTAGATAAGCTCAGGGAACCCTAAAACAAAACGCATTCTGAGATGCATTAATATTAAAGAATGTCACATTTATTGAAAAACAATAGAATATATGATGCATTAGTGAATATTAAAATTCAGTATTATATTGTTGAATTTACCAGTTGAGAATCCGGTCCGTTTGTGACACTTGGTGAATTCAATATTGAAAAAAGTGACCAAAGCTTGGACATAGTCATTTCTCCTGATCATAAGATGATAAGGAGTGGAAAATGCCAGATCTTCCTTTTTAACAGTGTACAGATCAACTTCCTGCAAAGTGTATTTCAAATGAAAATTAGCAGTGACAAAATGCCTTTTACTTGCAAAGCTTTTAACAATAAGCTGACAAAACAGTTAAATTTCATTCATTTTAAGGACCACAATAAATAGTTTTATCCAATTTACTGACCTTCAGTAAACAAGCATTAGTGACAACTTGTTTGGGGTCCACTACATCCACCAATGGCTCTCCAATTGCAACTTTTCTGATGCAACTCATATCAAAACCATAAACGTTGTCCCACCCTGAAAAGGAAAAAAAAAGTATTAAAATTTCACCCTATTACACAACTGAACACATTCACTCAAGGGCATGTGCATTGTAAGATGCACATGCCCTGGACCAGAAACAACATTTTTAATTTTATAGAACGAACAAAAAGTAATTTCAAATTTAAATTTCAATGTAAAAAAAACTTGGATTATGCTCCCACTAATGTAGCACAAGTTAGAGCAAACTTGTCTTTGTGAACTGTTCAATTCAATTCTTTACCCTGCAGCCAGTACTGCAGTTAAATGGATTTGAGAAAAGACTATCCAAATTGGTCAAAATTCTTATCTTATAAACATTTCGGACAAATTTCAATTTTCCATACAGTGAAAATGGGTCTCAATAGCATAAGAATTTCAGCAATAAAAATATTTGAATTGCAAAACAACTTGTAAGACTAACAATTAATTTTCTCGTCCTTGTATTGTCGATCTTCAATGCCACACAGGAAAAGCGTTGCTCGGTCAGGAAACATCAGACCATCTGGTTTCTGGAACGCAGAGGAAAAGGTTGATATTGCAGACAGAAATAAAACTTTGAATGAATTGCATCAAGCATCATTCTCACCAGCCACTTGTCTCGTGCAAACAGCACTGTATCCAACATGGACTCGTAAAACAAACAATAACCCATCCATTCCGAAATAATTATGTCGACCTTTTCAATACCAGCAGGCATTTCTAATTCCTCGACTTTTCCTCTAATCACAGTGATCACTGAAAAGCCAATAAAAAATTAGTTGCTTAGATACAATTTAAAATATTCAAAGAAAAGACACGTTCAATGCTTATAAACTTACCATCTCCCAAGTGATTCGTATCAATAATCTTTTGCGCATGCTCAACAATACTCGAACATTCAATCTGAAATTTTCAATTATATTGCAAATATCTGTGTAAACCATCTATTTGCTTACAAACACAAGCTTGCTAAGGACATAATAAGTAGATCGAAACTCACCCCAATGACCTTGCTAGCTCCTGCCTTGGCAGCAAACATACTCAAAATCCCGGTACCACATCCAATGTCTAAAACAACCTTTCCTTTGAACAAATGTTTGTTGTGATACATGGCGTTACGGTAGGTCATCGTACGAATTTCATCCTTTAACATTTCCTAGAATTCAAGCAGTTTCATGCATATTTCACTATAAAAATAAATGCAGAAATACCCACACAGTTACTGGATCTAACATAAGTCCATGGGTGATGGGAAATGTACTGCACGATTCATAAATAAAACCTAGATGCTTCAATAAACGTTCTAACATACCTCATGAATGCCAAAATGAGCATATGAATCAAAATAGTAGTCTCGTGACGTCATTTCTTCGGGGTGAGTCGTACTCATGTTGTCAGGATTTTTGTTGTTGCACTTTCCTAACTTGTCGTCTGTCTCACTCAATGTAGTTGGCAAAACGCCATTGTCATTGCTTGTAGACACCTATCCCAAAAGAAAACCAGAATTATTAATAAACTTGCATCAACACTGAGCAAGATTTATCCATAAATTATTAATGTTATTAAAAATTCATTTAAGTGGTGGTCGACCCTGGAGACCCCTGCCATATGCCAACTTCCTCCAAAATTCCCTTCATCTGAAAATCTTTCCTCGTGAAGATTTCACAGGGTAGTTCACCATTGATTTCCCCAATCCTCCCATTTTACCTGGGCTGTGTAATCAACAATAGGGAAATACATCACCTATCCTAAACAAACAAAGAGGATAGGATAGGCCTACAGTCATCATGGACGATTTTAACATAGGAACTACCTCAGCAGTCACCTAGAGGACTGTGAGGAACCATGAAAAACCACATTGAATATAGCCGCAGCAGGAATCGAACAAATGTTCAATAAATGCAAGGGAAGAAAGTTAACCACTCAGCCACATTGCTCGATCATCAATAGTTGCAAATAATATAATATACTGCATTTAATAGTAAACAAGTACGAATAAGGAAACAACTGAAAAATTCTTTATAACCACCCTATGATCTTTTTTTTCCTTCTTGTATTGGTTATGTGGGAAAGAAAGGCTGCGTGGAAAGCTTAAAAATGTTCAATCAGTCTTAAATTGCGTTTAAAAAACCCGCATCACGTGGGATCTCTCATAAGACTATCTCCAAGATTTACCGGCCAATATTAAAACAATCGTAAATATTAAAAAAAAAATATCGTAATATGTAACACAATGAACACATCTAGTCTCTCGAATCAAACAATGATCGAATACAAATTGAAAATCTCAAAAATAAATAGGATGATTCTAGCAAAATTTAAATTTTTGCTATAATCATGGACGTCAATGCTTTGACAAAGGAGAAGCATGGCATCGTAGCCGAATGGACAATGCGGCGTCAGTGAAATTCACTTAAAACGCAATAAATAAATAAGAACATTGTCTAAAATGATGTGGAAATCAAACACTGAAACATACCTCCATTTGCTCATTCATTGTTCGATTAATTCAATTCTTTTAAATAATAACTTAAGATGAAGCGAAAAACAAGACAAATCGGCGGGATACCAGCATGTAATAACGAAAGAAAGAAGGGTTGGATTAACGAGAAAACTACCACAATGCCCTCTACAATATGTTTAAATCGGGATACTAAGGCGCTTTACCTTACCGACGTCTATCAATCTGTAGGGCTGTCAGCTGACAACAAAAGGCGCCAATTTCAAATCAGGGTTCCAACAAAATAAATACAGGAGCGTAGACATGGATTTTGAATGGGGATTGGGAGTTTAATATTCGGGAAGGGGGAGCTTCGAACCCACTCCCCCTTACATAAGCCTTACTACGCCCTCGCATAATTTTTTATCGTTTGTATTAGGCTTTCTGAGTATATTAGTATATTTTCTTTTTTTAATTAAAATCTAATGTTTAATTTTGAAAAAGCCGAAAAAATTACATATTTATTAGATAAATCTGAGAAAACTGGAGTTTGTGTGCTGACTCTACGTGCTTAGTGCCACGTGTGAGTAACTAGTTTTGAGGGCTTGGTGTGGAGTCCTGGGGCCGAATTTTCGACTTCTGCAACGCAACGTTTTCATGAGTTGCATGCGTTCACTGGTTGAATAAAAAGCTTCAACCAATGAACGCAATTGGTTGAAGCGAAAATCAAATCGCTCCGAATTACGAACTAAAACTACACAATACCTCTTTTTAAGAACTCAATTTCCTCATACATTGTGTATGCTTTTCGTTTCCATGTTTTCCTTCCAGGAAATCGGGAATTTCCCCAATCGGTTTTATTAGAGGATTATATGTTTACAATTTAAAATAATTTTAACTTTTCATAGTGAACCATAAGGCACAAACATAGAGCACACATTAAACTACTGGTTGTGGAAATTAACAAGTCTCATATTAATTAATTATCAATACTCAACCATTTGAGGAAAGAAATGAAATTATTAAAGAATTAATTACCCGAAAATCACTCATCCTAACCTTGGTATCATTGGATCTCTAGTTATAGGTTGAGATGCTATTTCAGTCATTTTCGCATTCGCAATCTTTGCTTCGTACATTTTCCAGGGCTTTCTTTGGTTTTATAATTTATCCTATTTAGTAGGTACAATGTAGCAGACAATACTAGCAGTCCAGGCACTGGTATATACAAGTAGATTATCTATATCTAATTGAAAATACATTGAGATAAAGTTAAAACATATTTCTGAGATGCATGATACTATGTATTTAAAAAGTAATTTACCGAAATATAATTTTTTCGAAAAATACATTTAAATTGAGGTATCTTGATATGCTTCGTAGACAAGTATTATTCAACAAACCAATATGAAATATTGAATTTTTAAAAATTTTACAAAAACTATATCATGTGCTATATATTATGTTTTAAAACCACATCACAAATATACTGTACAGTATATCTTTTGTTTAATATATTTAAAATATATGTTTTTGTTACTTTGCGAAAATGTAGGCCCTACTTCAAATGTTATTAAAAATATCTTGTTAAACACAATGTGGATTTTTTAAATCTAATAGATTTAAAAATTCATATGCATGATATTTGGAAATACATGTAACGTGTTCGGGCGCTGCTGACCATCCTTGCATCAAGGCTTTTTCCAGGGAATTGGCCCTCATGACATGGCCTAAGTGGGTCAACCTCAACCTGGTATCTCAGCTTCTAAAGATGGCTTGATGCTGTCGAGTACCTCCACATTAGTAATTCTAGCTGTCCATCCAGAACAGCTTCCTCCAGCACAATAGATCAAAAAACATCAAAACCAACAAAAAACATCGCAACCATACATAACCATGGTGAAGATAATGGCCACTTGGCAAGGCTGAAGCCTTTGCTCTTCGAGATATTTCTGAGACTTTTCATTGTTACTCATCGTGCATGGGACACCAGTCTTCGCTTTATTCCAGGGGTGGATTCATTTACTACAGGCAATCAATGATCCAAGAAGGACGAACGCATCCACTTATTCAATTTCTTCATTGTTGATCAGATAGAAATATCATATTTAGCATTCTCCGCAGCCGTGGCTTTTGTATAATTTTCTCCTGATCTTTAATCGTGTACTTGCTAGACTTGTTTGATTTATTTATATAAAGTATGGGGCGTGTAGCTTTACGTGGTGATTACACATGTATATCTTTTTGTACCCACCTTACATGTAATTGTGTTTTCATAATGAACAGATTTGTTTTAATTACAATATATCAATCGCAATTGCGTACGGTATGTGGATACAAATTGTTGAACATTTGCAGCTGTCTAGAAGAACATTGTTAGAATGTTTACAAAGATTTTAGTAAATGTGAAAGTGATAAATATACCAATACAACCGAAGATGAAAATGATGAAAAAAGTGGAAATAACGATATTCCTGTCTGGAAGAGGATGACAAATGTTTCATGGATGAATCAAGTGAATGTGACCATGATTTCACAAGTTTGAGGATGGCAGCAAAAATGTACAGTGTCATCAATAACTATTTCAATTGATCAGGGGATGACAATGACTCAATCTCTCAATGTCACAGCTCAAGAACAAGGGCATGCTTTTCATGAATGTTGTTGAGGATGAACAAACTTTTGAAGACAAAAAATGTACGTCTCTTAATAAATCTAAACAATTGCCAGTACGCCACTATAAAACCCTGTTCATTGCTACATTTATTAAGTTGTTTGTGATTACCAAAACACTTTTAAAAACACTGCAAAAGTATGTTCAATTTGGGTATAACTTTAACCAATGAATTGATTATTTGAAAGACGATTTCGGTTTGGTTGAGGATTATCCTATCCAATATATCACATGAAAAAACATTACATGGATAAAACGCTGGCATAAATTCAATTCACTGTGTGATTGTTTCTACATTATTTTTATAATAATAATGGACGAGCCCTTTGGTGCCCTTGTGAGATTAATTTCGGAGTAATTTTACATTTAAAAACTAAACAATCTGGGATATTATAACGCACTTTATTCTGAAAATTAAATCGGGAATAAGGTATCTGGTGAATTTTTTTCAAACCATGCTGTAAACGTCATGTTCTCAAAACCCAGCACCATGACCGATAAACGGTTCCATGGGAATAATTAGAAAGCGAGATTTATGGTTACTCTACCAAGTTTTCTAGATTTATATTAGGCGTTTTGACCTACATGGCCAAAATTATATATTATTATACATACGCAATGCATCATTTGGAAATACTACTACAAATTAATAATGGGTCAATCATTATTGTACAACTTTTAGAAAAACGAAAATTGAAACATTATTTCGAAATTCATACACATTCGTCAATGACGTTGAACATAGAAAAATTGTATACACAGTACAACATTGAATTTATACTATGTTAATTTCACTATGCACAATAACAGTCAATCACAATAACCCCATTTCAAATTATATATGCATTGTTCGATCTCAAATTTTTAAGTTATAGTACTTAACGTCGAAACGTAGAGTATGAAATAGGTAGAGTAATCGTAAATCTCGCATTGTAATTATTTAATTCTGATATATTAATTCTAACAATTTTTTATTAATCGAAAGGCCCATGGTAAGCCAAAGTCAATGAAGTGCTACACGCGTTTACACTTACATCTGAAGATTAAATGAATATACACTTCTTACTTCTTAGTGAATGGGGAATGAATTCTATCCAAATTAGAATATGCCGTTATGTCGAAATCACATTTTTGTTTAATTTTTGTTCTTTTGACACATTAGTGTCAAGAGATTTCCAAATTAGGTCAGCATTGTTTAATATTAAAATTCGATGAAATTATGATGAAATTATGTTATTATTTTTTAAACAAAAATAAAAAAAAACATGAAAGCAGCACCAGATTTAGACATGACGAGGCCCTAAGCTGCAGAGGCCCCCAAAAATGTTTTTTTTCATGTAGTTTTGGCATGGCCGAAACTAGGCTCCTAAATGGCTTAGGAACTAAATTGCAATTTAGTTTGTTTATGGGCAAATCCAGTAGGGAACATTAATAAGCAAAACGTACATATTCTATTGATATGTGCATTTACTACATGTATTGATAATATTGAATTGAAATTTATTCATACAAAAGTTGACCAAATGAGATTCGTATTTGTATCCCTATTAACTCCTGACCTGATCTGGGTTGCTATATCTGTCCACAATCCACGTAGCCTATAGCGGTCAGTTGGTCTTCTTGGTTTTCTTGACGAAGATCTGCTCCCTGAGCTCCCCAGCAGCAAAAAGTGTCTGCTTGCAATCTACGAGATATGTCGCAATACAGGGTAGCCGCCACTGACCTTGCTCCGTGGGTTTGGGGCATGCATACAAGGAGAACTTGTAGAATCCAACGTCTGGGGGTTGGATGAGGAAGCGCACCAGATGTTTGTCTTTATCCTCAGTGCGGCTAACGGTGTTCTTGGGCGGAATATCATGGCCATGGGCGTCCGTTAACTGATGCGTCATTAGCATATCACGTGTGGTCTCCACCAGAACGCATTTGCGTCCAGTTACCACCACTATTACAGGATTGGACACATTCAGGATCTTAAGCCCAAATTCGACCAAGTAGTTGGTTACACCCCAGGGAAGATCATTCATCGGATACCTGGGCACGTTCTTCCAGGTCTTGGTACACCTCAACACGAACACCAAAACACAATTCAATATGGATTCCGGCTGCAATTCCGCTTCTGGCTTGGCATAGATCTTAAAAATATAGTCACCATCATCTGGCGGATTCACGCTGAAGGAGCCACACAGCCGCTGTTGGGTCAACTGACAGAACACATACTGATTTAAGTCGTGACTTTCCACCTCGCCCGCAGAGTACAACTTGTATTTATAACGCAGTACTTGTGGTGAAGAGACGAGCAACTCCGTGGAATAAGCAAATACGATTGGACTCGAAGTGACCGGGGTGCGGATCTTGATGCGATACTCGAAAAAATGGGGAAACACCTTTGGCAAGGCGTTGAACTCCTCCAGGGTTAGCGGTGTTTCAACCAACTGCCATCTATAAGATTAAACGATGATTAATGGGGTTTCCTACATCTATTTCAAAAAACATTCACGGTCTCGATATACAATAAATATTTCATTGGCATGGACACTTGGTCAGATATGATTTTGCTAATAAGCACATGTTCTTTTTTTTGCAAAAGAAGGACAATTTTTTTTAAAAAAAAACTATCTTCTTTCTTCAAGTGGTTGAAAGCGAACTAGTAATTGAACGCCAGAAATTTTTCGCAACCAAAAGTTTGTTTTATTATCAAAGACAACGTTTTGATGCAACATGCATCTTCCTAAGGTGTCATTGCGGCAATATCCGGATGATCACCATCAATCCTACATCCTTTTGCAAACTTGGTTGGTTTTCAATTTTGAGTTAACCCGCCTTCAGTGGATGGAATGGGTTGGGTAAATTAAAAACCAACCAAGTTTTCAAATGGGTGTAGGAGATGGTGATCATCCGGATATTGCCGCAGTGACACCTGAAGACGCGTGTTGCGTCGAAACACTGTGTTTGATATCAAAACATACTTTTGGTCAAAAAAACACCTTTTGCATATTTTTAAAGTACACAGCCATATTTTAATACCTGAAATAATTCTCCTTTTCTGATTTGCTGTATGGAAAGTGAGTCCAAGAAAACACATCGGGATCCGTAAGGAAAAAATGGTCGCTAAAGCGCTCCTGGAAACGGCCCAAACTATTAACGATTCCTACAGTTAAGAAATAATAGAGACAATATAATTGTTCATGGAAAACTACACGTATACTCCAATTTTCCAAGTTTATAAAGATATTGATCACCTGTGCCCCATGTGCAGTCGATTAGTCGCCACGATCCACCCAGGAAGACAGCATTCCAACAGTGGGTGTCATCTTGACCATGGCAGAAGCTATGTCCAGCGTTGTGACTGAATCCTTTGGCAAATCCACGAATCACTTCCACTCTAACGTCACTCAATCTGGGAAGTCAAATGCATTGACGGTAAAAAGTCATGCCGGATTGGTGGAAAACAATATTTTTGTTTTATGTAAATTCACGTATTGTACCTGCACATTTCGGAAAATAGTTGACAGTAATCCTTGGAAACACCAGCTCTCAGTTCCAGCGTGTCTTCGGGATTTGTTTCAACATCGGCATACTTGATATCATATCTAGTGAAAAGGTAAAAAAAAAATACATGTATATCTCAGAAACATTGTTCATCAAATCAGAAACTTGTCCAACTAAACACGGTACAAGGCCCTCTACCTCACGGTCCTCACCTTATATGATGAGCAATCCACACATAAAAGCTCCTCACAAGTTCTAAGTCGGTTTTGGCAGAGAGGCTAAGGAAACCCGCCAAACAACGAACGCCCGTAGTAAAACTGACAGGAACCTATTTCCAAATAAACAAAAAAAGACTTCAACTACTTTTACAAATTCATAAATATCCAAATTATGGCGCCAACAAATTCGAAAAAAAATAATATAAGTATTCCAAACGCGTGTTAAATTTCAGATTTTATCGACATTATTTGCAAAAATCAACGAAATAACCGTCCCAATCTTGCTAGTTCCATAATCCATTCACTAATTTGGGCATTCACGGTAGGTTTAACTTGTTGATACAAAGAAAAAACCTGTTAAAGATGATGTGGATGTGAGGAAAGCATTTGAATTTCGGAGGAATGCTTTCTGAAGCCTGGGAAAGCTTTTTGAACACGGAGTATAAACTTGTAATTTTTATATATGAAATATGTTTAAACATTCCCAGTTTGGGCGAAGAAGCTGTACGACAATGTAAAGGAATATAGGATAGATATTAGGAAAAATTTTCAAGGATTTTGAAAACGATCTCGATATTTAAAAAATGTCGCAAATCTTGCGATGTATTTCAATTTTGGAAAATGTCGTCATATTTTGAGAATTCAGCAATTGTTTTGGAAAGTTTCGCAGATTTTTGAAAGAATATCGCAAATTTTAGCAGAAAAATCAGATTATTTAGCAAACGTTAAATAGTAATTAAAATGAATTTTCAAAAAACTTCAATTTTGGAAATTTTCGTCTTTTTTGACAATTCAGCAAGTTTTCAAAAGAAAATTGCAAATGATGAATTATGAAGCCCATTTCTTCGCACCCTCGTCGTAATTTCGTAAATGTTACAGACAGAACCTCCATTTGTACTGGGGCTGAAAAAGCTTTAGTCATGATGGAAAGCAAAAATCCCACTATCAAATTCATGATGTTTCTCTTTTGATTTACAAAACTTTTCAACTGATTTGGAATACCAATTGAATATTAAGAAAGGGTACCGACCAAAAGGATTGGGACAGTTTTTGGATATTTTCTTAGTGTGTTCAGTTCTTAGTGTGGAACTTACACTGAAACTTGGTTTTCCACATGGAAACTATCAATTCCGAAAGCCGGTTAACGCCACGGTTTGAAAACTTGCAATCAGTTTCGGAAACTAAGTTTCAAGGTAAGTTTCCTTGGTGTGTTCTCACCTTAAAAGCTATAGGTACACACCAAAGAAACCGAGGTTGTAGTGTCCCATGTCACGTCCTCACGTACCTCTTTAGCAATCTTATCCAGCTCGGCAAAATCTCGGTTCTTCAAAAGTTGAGCTTTCCTTGAAGCAGGTGGCCTAGGCACCAACTCTGGCGGCACGGCAGCACCTCCTAAGTCTTGGTCAGTCTGGCTGGATGCGTCCATTTTCACTAGACCAGCCAGTAGTTCGTTTGATCCGCGTTCATTTGGGAAATTAACTAAACTTAGAACATCGTTGGCGTTGATGGGAGGAAGAAATCCGGAAGTGGACAGGCGGACATTGGTCAAACGAGCGTTGGAATCTAAGTTTGACCACTCGGTAGCGATGCTAGGAAGGTTGTTAGTGCTGAATGAAAGTCTGGTGGTCGCAGCCAGGGATCGTCTTGATATCCGGTTCATACTCGAACAGCGACTGGAAGCCCAAGAGCTACTTCCGTTCCGAGCAAACTGGAAGCCATCATCAAGAAACTTCGCATGCTTATCGGGAGACGGCGTCTGCTTCCTTGTGTCATCTCGGTCCTCTTCGATGTCGCATTGGACTCCAGTGCTGGTTGTCCGAATGGCTTGACCCCGACGAAGCCACAAGGGAGAGTAGCGGCCGTTGGTCCGCAGAGAGCCAGTGTCTACTCCTCGGTGCACTAAGAGAACGGGACGCCCTCCAATGGTGGTTGCACTAGCGTTGCTCAGACCGTTGGTCAAGCAGCCATTGGGCTTAAGGCCGTACGCTCTCTCGGGCGTGGATCCTGGGCTCTCGGAAGGATTCACTCGCCGGCCACTGGTCGGACGACTTCCGGTACCGTTTCTGCTGCATCCGCATCCCATTGTTTTGGGCCAGTGAGTGGTGACCATTCCTACAGGGAAAACCAAATGAATCGATTTTTTGTATAATTGCGAAACACTTTCTAATTGAAAGAACGTTTTCTTCATCTATGGTTTATTATGCCATATACTCAAGAGGGTGGTAAATTGTATACACGTAGGCCTATATACATGTACATGTATAGGCCTAATGCTAGACATTTTGGAACAAATATTTGATATACATGTACATCGATATATATCAGCTATATTTTCATCTTAATGGAGAGGTGTTTTTCATGTCATGGTTAAAATTGCATTGTATTACACTTCATTGTTTTCAAAAATAATGCATAGGGAAATTATGAAATATTTATTTCATATAATGCGATGTTCAGCAAACTGGAAGTATTTTGAATTTTTAACCTAAAGCTATACTTCCAGACAGGCAGAAACGGAGCAACTTTTTGTTATTAATTGCTGCCAACCGATGAAATGTACATAAAATGTTTCACATTATTTTTTTTAGAAAAATTGTTACATAAGTTTATGTTTCCAGAAACAACTGGCAACCAATTAGCGACAGGAAGTTTTTCCATGTTTCCTCTAGCTACTTCCACATTGGAGGAAACATTGATGAATGTTTTATGTTTTGTTTCTAATTGGTTGCCAGTTGTTTCTGGAAACAAACTTATGTAATTAATGAAGGAAACAATTTATGTAAATAAAAAGAAGTAAACAAAACATAACACAACAGCAGCGAATCAACGCCTAAGATTTGTTCACAGCATCTTTCGTACGTGTCCAGAAAATGTTAAGGAAACTGGCTACACAAAACTGGTTCGCCCAACATTCGGCAAGTGTGACAGAGATGCTTCACTCTTTAAATTGGGACTCATTGAGAGCGAGACGAGAACATTTATCTATGGGCTTATTTAAACGTTTCAATCAACCTTCTAACTCGCATCTGGTGTCCCATATCTTCATGCCTAAC
>JAQGAO010003844.1:0-16240 GCA_034697705.1 Ommatoiulus sabulosus | reverse complement strand
AAAAGTTGGCTCCTATCATCCGCGGCTTTCTTAATCTTGAGTGAGGCTCGAGCCAACTCGGTCATGTTGGGCCCGTATGAGGCGAGGCTCGAGCCATGCTTGGCAATTTTGAGGTCGTGCTCAGCGATGACCCGGGCATGCTCGGAAATGACTCGTTCTTGTTCAGCTTTGTTTCGGCTCATCTCGGCTATCATTCGGTCCAACTCGGAAATTCTTCGTTTTAATTCGGCGTTTGTTCGTAAAATCGAGCGGGCCAATTGAGACATCTGCATCTTGGAATAACGATTATTATCAGACTCGTAGAAGTTGAATATCAGTCGAACCTCACGCACTTAGCTCATCAATATTGTCTCGACTTCCACTATAGTAGGCTTGAAATGTATCTGAAGTAGCCTACTTCAGAACCGAAAACTGCCAGAAAACATCCGATCGAGTCCTGGTACAATGTTGGCTCCCTACAAGTGCGGTCTAAAAAATCAACAGCAAAAATCAATATGGCCGACTCCACTTTCTTGGCAGAAAGATAAAACTGTGAGGCATCTAATTGCGAATTGATGGGAAATAACATGGTTGTGCCAATGCAAAGCAACTCACTCTTTCGGAAAACCTACTAGGATTCGAGTTTTCAATCAAGCTGAAAATAAACAAAAAACGCCATCATCTGTCTCGATCTGCGAAAAGTGATTCGATTTACATGCGTGGGACTTCATGCCCCAAAAAACCTTTTAAAACTACACTGAATAGCTTTTTAATGAAATAGAAGAAGCGAGGCTTATCATCTACCATTCAAATCTAAGGTGTATTCCCTTAATTCCTATTCAAATCCATCGTGTTAATCAATTAGGCACGTTCCCAAATTCATCCATGAACTAATCGCTAAAAAGCAGCCATTGAACACGTTTTCGTCTTTTTTTGATAAATGATAAGAGCTTCAGAAATTGAAACATAAGAAAGATATTTGATCATGAGAATCTTTTGTGCACTCGTATGTTCACATATTGACAGATTTGCAATTTACTAGATCGAATTTGATATTACGATAACTCCGTGGATTCTTTTCATAATTTAGAAAATATACACAATTGATTCGGGTTATTTGGCGCACCGGTTAATCGGTCAACCGTTTATTTGGAATAATTTTAAATGTACAAGCCCCAATCTAGTAAAAAACAAACTTAACATCATTGATGAAACAGATTAATTGGGTCAAATTGATCTTGTCCCAATTAACCGGACTATTTTGGAGAAACTCTGGCAGCATTTACCGCAATTCGTAAATTAGCATGTTTAAACCTTAATTGCGTACAAACAATCCTTCTAATATTTAGACACAAATTATTGAAAAGATAACTTATCACAAAAATATAACATTTTTAAAATGATTTATAAAAACAAAGGTTTGAACATTAAATTTTTTTTTAAACTTTTTTTGTAGGCGATAGTTCGACGTGCATGCATTTTTTGTAAA
The DNA here is from genome assembly GCA_034697705.1 of Ommatoiulus sabulosus. Lineage (NCBI taxonomy): Eukaryota > Metazoa > Arthropoda > Diplopoda > Julida > Julidae > Ommatoiulus > Ommatoiulus sabulosus. The sequence goes on along the minus strand of JAQGAO010003844.1, from coordinate 14,772 downwards.
ATATCTGATCAGATTTTCCGAAATTGGCAATTCTTTCATATATACAGGTACATATACTGTACATTATTTAAAGAGTTTAAATACTACGTCGTGTGGTGTTTTCGTTATTGACGTTAATTTATTAGCATGCCTAACGCTTATTGCAAAATTTGACATTGACGAAATCCACCAGATGGCGCCATAAAATGTTGACGTATATTTTTTTAGAAATTTCCCCTAGCATTGTATTTCGCGTGTTTTTGATAAATAACGTGTTTCATGTGCAGGGGTAAGCGCCCACCGCATATTTTATATCTATATTTTTACGACGACATATTTTATGACATTTCCATATCATGTAACCTAGCAAGAAAATTGAATTTTTGCCCTTATTATGGCATAAACGTTGTCGTATCCTAGCGAATTGGCCGTTGCTACGATGCAACGATAGGATGCACGCGACAAACGAGAGCTTCCTTGAAAAGTTTGAAATTGAAATAGTGGAAACAAGGGAAACATATAAACCCCTGTTATTCCCCATCAAACTTCTGGGTGTTTCAGCCAAAGGCACTGCATTGTTATTCAGAAGCCATCATAATAACATTTTATTTCTTCTAGGTTACGTGGCTGGGTTTTTAGACCACGATGAACATCGTGAGACTAATATTTGAGCATAAATTTGCATAAAATGGTACACATTTTAAAGACATGGAGGCTAATTTATGAATACTGCTTGCATCATTTCAGAATTGTGTGTGGGTTGAATACCTTGGTGGTATTTCAGTATCTGCTAGGAATATGAAGTCACATTTTAAGTGTACAAATCGAGTTACAGACATGCTTACTATATCTAGGCATTCTCAGTCTCAAGTATGATAATAGCAACGTGAATTTTTATTTCGTAAAAACGGTTTCTGGGAGTCCAATAATTTGAGAAAAATGAAATATAGAAACGTTTTACAGTTTCTGGGATTGTCATAAAAAATTAAGATAAAAAATATTTTGACGATATCTCAAAGATTCGTCAACTCGCACGTATTCAAGGTAAACAAAATAGGCAAATTATTTGTCCTGTTAAAATTGAATAAAAATGACGTTCAAAAGTACATGATACTTGGTGTAGAAAAACGTTAACAGGAAACTAATTTCTATGATGGATTTATGTCATGGTGAACCAAAACATTTGTCCTGCTATTTAGAACATGTATCGAAAGTCGTAGCTGTGTATTTATACTAAATATCCTTCTATACTATACGTATACAGTCGACTCGCGTTTTTACGAACATATAGAGACCAATTTACGAAGTTTTTGACCGTAAAATAGAAAGCTCCTAAATGGGAATGACATCAAAATGACTGTGCTTACCTGTATTTATAACATATACACAGCTCACCTATATTTGAGATTCCAAATTTTTTAAAAAATAAGTAACAACACGAAAACTTTTTTTTCGAAATTTACAATTTCCACGTAATTTACATAAATTTACATAAATTTACGTAAAAACCAAGTCGACTGTATTGTACATGTTTTTTTACAATATTCCTTCCTCGATACCATTACTTTTTTAAGTACCGTTTGTTAACTGTCTATTATCCAATTTTAAATCGTGCTATCGGTTCTTAATCAATCGATATAATGCAAACAAATCTGCTGACTGGCTTTCTTCGGCAAGTACCACTTTCTTTACGCTGTATAAAAAGATTTTAAAATACGAAGTTGCCAGAAAATGCACGTAAAATGACACGTTTCCACTCCAGGGACTCGATGATAGCATTGATTTAATTTCCGTCAAAAATCTTCAATTTTTATTACTTGAAGATGGCAGCATTTGGCCTAGACGTCTATCAAACCTTACAAAGGTCTGCTTTGTGAATTCTACAGATTTTACTCTCTTTCAACCTTTTTTATTTGTGCTACAATGAAAATTGGTAGAAAATCGATTTATAATTAGGCCTAGGGACCTTTATTTGATAAAATCGATATGGGTCTAGCCAGAAATAGTTCAGAATGAAGGCAGCAGCCAATGAGTGAACAAGAAAGAAAAAAAAGGAGGTGTATAGCAACCAACTGCACCAAGCTTCAACAGTTAAGTTTAATCGATGATCAAAGATTTTTTTAATATTTTTTATTAGGAAATTGTGTTGCATAATATCTAATTTACATCTCGCATAAATTCAAAAGAACCTTGAAAGTTAACCCATTAAAGAAACATGGTTCCCTGAAGGCGTAATTTACTGCACTGATAAACGAATTGCGTGGCAAAACAATATAATCTGTTAATGACAATTTTGAATTATTAGGCCTGTTTCCAGAAAACTACGTGTATTAAAGGTTATAAATTTTATGAAACCACATATCAAAACATGTCAAAATAATTACCTATGCGTGACTTTTTTCCCATAAAAAAAATTTGATGTGCTACGTAACAAAATTCATTATACGGTTTTGGATTTTTTTCTCGTTAAATGGCAGCCAATTCGTTAACAGAAACAGTTTAAAAGTCCTCAGGAACACGCTAGGGAAAAAGATGAAACAAACTAAACACGCTGGATATTTCGAATGACCACAAAGTCGGTTATTCTAGCCGCAAATATACTACATGTATTGAATTGATAATATCAATGCTACTGATTTATTTTGTACTCCAGGAAGTACGAATCTATAATCTAACGAAAGCGTCAAAGCTTTATAAATTGCATTCCTGATTTGCGTAAAAAACAACACAAAACAAAACACATTGCAGTTGCGTAATATCTGTTTTATGCGAGATTTATTAGAAGTACGTTAATTATTTGAAATAATGGGTTTCTCAGAAATTAAACTGAGAATGTTGCATAATTGAAAATTATAATGTTAACATTTTGTCTTAATTACACAAATTAAAGTGCATTAATAATTAATTATATGACGGGTTAAATAACGAGTCTTACATTACTTAAACACCTAAGATATTACTTTATAACCTTTATGAAGTTAAAAATGTCATGGTATGACAATATGTTAGTTGATACTAAAGCTTCGTATTTAATATTATAATTTAATTTCAATAATAAATTGATGCAACTCATTGTTAATCATCTTTTGACCAATGTAAAATATGCAATCAACAAATCTAACCAAAAGATACGCAATTTCCATACTAAATTTTAAAAAAAAACGCAATAGCATGCATCAGATATTGTTTTTGATAAGGTTAATGTTGTGCTCTTGTTGTACTTAGACATCAGCGAGGTTTATAGGTAATTAAGATACAATGGCGTTGTGAGAACTACGCCAGCTGTTAGAAAGTTTCTATGCATTTTCAAAATGTATTTTATCGAAACCATGCATCTATATGTGCATCAAGGATAATTTATATACTGTATCACAATGAATAAACCGGGAGCGTAACATCACGTCTCATTAAAGCCCTTTCAAACAATCAATATGTAATGTTGTAATCCATTTACGTTACTCATGTGAACGCTTGATTTTCAAATTACTTCTCTTCGTTAGTATACTGCACCAACTTCTTCCTACGCTTTTCAATAATGCAAACGTACTAAATAAATGGACTTGTTTATGTGTTTAAAGTGGTGTTGAGAGAGTGGTGAATGTGGATATGGAACAGCCACAGCACCTACGCTCGTAACTTGAGTAGATGTTATTTTTAGATCCAAAGAATAATTTTTATTATGTCCAGTTACCGTTTTTTCATACATTCTACTTTTATAGGAGAAAAAACACGATCTAAAACAACCTTAAGCTTATTTTTATAAGGATGTAACGTTTTTTAGTTATTGAAAACGGCTGAATATAAGCTTAAAACTAATTGGATTTTGTTATGAAAACATGTCACTCAGTTTTCGTGGAATACTCCTGTATAGAATTTCAACAAAAAAATTATACAGCAAGTACATACTTTGTTAGTTCCATGTTTATGTTTTTTGGATTCTAGAAATATAATAGTCTGTGCAAAAGACTACCATTAGTGCTTCGATACATCTCCCCCCACCCCCCAAACAAACTCCGCTTTCATTTATTTCACTGTCTTGCATCTGTCAACAGCAGATTAAGCAAAATGGAGAAATGGTGTTGTTGAAAAAACAATTTGTTAAACCTTATAGCCAAGGATATGACAACAGCAATTAGATGACGTATATTAATTTTATTATATGGCAATGGACAATGACATTCTAATAAGATGTGCTGCCCCCTATAGATAGGCAATCACTGCAGACATAATTCGCGAAATATTTTCATTTCATTAAATTTCTTAAATAATTGCTATTTTCAAATCTTCTACGGCAAACTAAATCCAAGTTTAGAGGTAATTAAGCATTTTAGGGCTTCTTTTGTAACGATCTGAAAGTTACTGCAGCTCAAAAACACATAATTAATTCAATCTTGCATCCAGCAAATGTTTAGATAAATAAAACTCAATTTAGTGAAAACTTAGAACGACATCGTAAATTACTGATGCATTTGGGCGAAAGAAGACGAGAATTACTAAATAACAGTTTTTTTCCTTTCAACTAAGTTAAAACGTGTTTAAAAAAATTAAAAGCTCACATTATTCGCCGAACTTTAAAAACACTATAGATTCGGAATCACAATTACAACATTCTGTTTTTAATTTCTTGTTTACAAAAATGTCCCGGAAATTGAAATTCAATTCAATTCTTTACCCTTTAGTCAGTACATAGTACCATTTGCCAGAGGGGATCATTATGCAAATTAAATCAGACTAAACAGTTTTGTAATGATGGATCAAAACATCAGAATGAAATTACATGCACTTTCAGTATTCGGAACCTTATCGAACCTTATAGATGACCCTTCCTTACTACAACATTGTCGTCATTCCTCATGACGTCTGCATCCACTTCCTCATATACACTTTGTACAAGAAGTGCGATATAACCTACATTCATAAGTTATTCTTCAAAAATATAAGATTTCCATTTTCTCAGCACCCTAGATCCTATTTAGGTCGGCCGTTTCCTATATCCCTGACGTTGACTTCTTAAGCCGTTTCTGCGACGTCATTCAAAATTCATCCTGCGTCCATCCGAGAAATTCTTCACACCGACGTATTGGACACATTGCACTATGCACTATATGCATAAAAGTCACTCGGACGATGGGTATGGAGCGGACGAAAGCGTCATATCGAGGAATATAAATTTCAGGTTTTTTATTCCCTCGAGTGAATTATTCCGTCCCCAGCCACGCATCAGAAACGCTTGTATAGGACGTCAGAACGCATAAAGGGCAAGCCATTCGTGCGTGAAAACCTCAACACTCAACCTCTTATTGCATCCTTCAGCTCGTGTAGATCAGGTTACTAAATGACGTCCTTACGACGCTCGAGTCACTCTGTCTGAACGCGAACAAATTAAATCAAAACTGAGCTTTTTTTCGATCCGCATCGGTCATATTTCAATATGTCAATCGTCTATATACGGTATGCTACAATGTAGAGGGCATCATTTCAATATGAATCTTAAGCCACTTCCACACTGGTACCAAAACTTTGCAAACAATTTATGTAAACAACTGGCAACAAATAACAACAAATTTCGAATTGTTGCCAGTTTTTTTTTTTTGAAAACATAAGCATTTGTAAACAATGTAGATGACAATTTACTGTATGTAAACAACTGCATGGTAACAATTAACTACAAATTGCTAATTGTTGCCAGTTGTTTCTGGAAACAAACATTTGTTACATAAACAATATGTCAACTGTCTACTAGAAGGCACCATTTCCATATGAACCGTAAGCTACTTCCACACTGGATGAAATATACCAGCCATTCCAGCTGTTTCTGGAAACATAAACCTAGGTAAACAATTTATGTACACATTTTACGTAAATAAATTCCTCCAAAGGTTCCTCCAGTGTGGAACATGTAGCTTTACAGTTACGCGCTTTCATTAGCAACTAAAACATTAGGGGTACTCATGCAGAAGCTTTACAAATGCCACTTTTGGTAGTCATATAAAGTCATTTGTGCAAAATTGACACGCTAATTGCTCTACAAAATTCGCTCAAGGTTATCGTTGTTTTTTAAAACCAATTAATGTGCTCTTTTATTCAAACGTGAATTCACGTCTGCCAAAAGTGCCATTTTTTAAATTTTATAAAAATTAACAATAGAATCTAGACGAGTCCTATTTCAAGTTGGAAAAATTAATTGCAAGTTATAAATCCCAACGCACGGGCTTAGGGATCCTTAGTCCGACTTAGAACCTGTTATCAGCTTTGCAATGTAAAGAAAATGGTTTAAGTAAGTGACTTAAAATTTTATAGGGTCCTAAAATATGATTTAGAGACGTATAACATAGAACGTTTTTGCATAGATGGCTGTATTTACCTTTAAGGAATCCATATTATTGGATTACCAAGTACAGTATATTACCACATCTTACGGTACAAAAATTGGTATCCAAAAATTGTTTCGTATTTCTATTTGAAACGTGCGCAGTAATTCCACTCATACTAGCAACGCCATCTACAGCGGGAAAGAAAACGAAAAAAGAGAATTTTCAGACCAGATCTCTATTTTTCGTTTCTCTATTTGGTTGGACTAGCAGACATAAAGGTAAATGGGAAGCAGACTTCTTGTAGCCTACGAATTTCCTTTTTTTTGGACAAGAAATGGCGCGTATGGACATATTTGAGCTTCGTCGAATATATGGAAATGACAAGGCCCATTACCGAACCTTTGTCGGTGTAAAATGTACCCGAAAGTGATTTACATGAGTTCAATAGAAGCATTTTTACTACTTTCTTACGTTGGGAGATGTTAAGGAGATTCCATAAAAAGTCAATTGACGTCGTCCCTTGAAAGCAATAAAAATGGCACAATCGACTGTGCAACGGGCCCTTTAGTGCCGGTAGATGGCAGGATGCAACTTCTACAACTGGATATTTCAGGAAGACGTAGATGTATACTGCATGTCGACTATAATGAAACTAAATTTTCATACAGCTTTTCATTTCCTAAGTTTACTTTTCAATTTGAAAGTGGTGAAAATTATAGGCTTGTGCGTGTGAAATATACCATGATAAGACTAAAATTAAATTCCATCACGAAATACTGTATAGCGGTCAATCACCCTACCAATTTTAAGCGCGAATTAATAATTCATACTTTTCCAGCTAATGACTGCTAATTCATTATTAATTAAAATCCAATCCAGGAAATGAGGCAAATGAGAAGAGAAAAATGTTTATTGCATGGCCCATAGCACATTTAACTTTTTGGTGTATACTGTAAATATGGGGAACAAAACTCAATTTCACTTTACTTTCCTTACTTTTCTTCCCAAATATGCGATTAATTAAGAGAATTTTCGTTAGAAAGTGTCAGTCGTTCTCAATTTTCCAAAAGTCTGGTAAAAGTGAAAATAATTATTTAACTAAGTTTCTTTCGTCTAGATATCTTAATTGCGGCTTAATGCAATAATCAAGTTCGCTGTTAAGACACTGCCAGGAATAATTTGGAGTTTGTGATGGGAATTCTAATGCTGACAAAATAGGCCATCGAAATTCAATTAAGACAGGGATCGTGTGGATTTGCGATTAATTTCAACAAGTTAGCAAGAGATTTCTTCTCCAGTCTAGACTTATAAAACATTTGATGGGTTGGAACCCCCATGAATCCTATCATTCACAGTTTCTTCACGAAATCCGAACGTTTTAGTGGTGCCTGCATATCTTATGACCGGTTGTGTGATTTAATTTCAAAAATCAATGTAAAATCCAATATAAAAACATATATACGATTAATAAATGCATACATCTCCAGATTTATTTTTAAACCATTTTTAATAAATATTAGAAATATTAGAAATAAATATTATTCGGAAATAGCAAGACCATATTCTTATTCACCATATTAATGATCATAATATCATAAGAATTCAAAAATAATGCGTACATAACAAAATTTAAAAAAAAAACTGAATAAGTGGCATGTGTATAATTGTAACAAGACAACAGTCTTTCGTGTTTTTTCTAAAATCAGAGCAAATTGATAAATTATTGTATTTAATTTCACTCACGTGATGTTTTGTATAAATGGAAAACGCAGCAAAATCTAAAATTTAAATGCAATAATATCGAAACTGAAATTGTAGAAAGTATCCAAATCATACCATTCAAATTATTCCTTTTAAAAGAGATCGATAAACAAATTAAGTTAAGAAAGATAATAATAGATATACTGTCTTTTCCCCAAACCGTTGGGTTCTCTAGTAACTGTACTTTTATGAAAAAAACCAGTGAAGTGAGCGCGTGTTAAATGTGGTCAAAAAAGAGCATGTTTGTATCATTATTTTGGAAGTATGTTTACGTTGACGTTACATTTTGGAAATTTCCGTTCATTTTTCCGAATGGATTTGGAAAATTCCATTTCATCTCCAATCTTCGACGGCAATTTTATCGCACGGAGAGTGTTTTAACAACCTGAAATGAACCAACAATAATGCGTTCTCAATAGCAGCGAGTTGGCGTTGATGAACGGCGCCCTCTATCGTGGATGCGTTCGAAACCCTAGTCAATTTAGCGGCGCGTGAGCAGTGTCATCACGTGTCCGAGCCCTAACCCCCAGGTCCCCCGGTCTCCCCCTTATCGATTAGCCAAAAGACTAGTGTAGCGAGGCGCCACTACTGCGTCTATGGCGTTTTGCCAGCAGGCGGCCATTTCGGCGCGCAACTACGTCACATCCCGTCGTCGTTGCCGTGGCAACGAGTCCGAAGATTGATCCGGGCTTCTCCGCTAGCATCCTTCTGGCTTTCGCCAATAGGAGGCGACGAAAGGCCCTGAAAGTGCGCACTAACTAGGCGTATCTGCGCACAACTGCAACCACCTTCAATGGATCGCAGATTTGCGTCCCGATTATCGCCATTGATCGCTCGATTAATCGCAATCGCTGAAATCATGGAAATAAGGGAAAACGCTCGAAATCGCCACGATGTCGTCGAGGTATCGTCTGCAGCGACGCGGGCTTGAACGCACTGCGTAGGCGACGCCACGCAACGTTGCGTCCCGCGAACGTCCCAAGGACTTGATCGGCGATCGTCGGTCATGACATTTCTGTTGATTTCTTCGTCGCTGTCCATCGTTTTTATTGGATTTTGGCGACATGTTATACCCGTCTGAGACTGGAATGTACACTCCTGGAGTGGTCAACGAAGGTAAGCCTCTCGTTGCTGCTTCTTGTTATTTTGACCGAAGGCCAATCGGACACGATCGAGGTCCTATACTTATGGTGCAATGAAAACAATGCTTTGCGCCGCAGGGGCCGGATGTTCCGAGCAAGTGCGTTTGAGTTATTGAGTTGCTCGAAAACGATAGTTGATTTAAACTTAAACAAGACATATCTTTTCTGCAGGCATGGTATTTTTATCCGATAGCATAAGGTTATGATGTATATTCCAAAGCATGTACTTACGTACAATTTGCACTCCAGATTTATTCAGAAGTGACGCAACTCATAAATTGTCAATTTTCGGTTTACAACGCTAATAAATCAAATCAAACTAAATTAGTTTTATATTTGCAGTAAAATCGTCATATCTGAGGTTATCGTAGTTTCGCCTAAATGACAACATTGCCACTTTACCACGCCTTAAAAATTGCTTTTGTCTCAAAGTTTAAAAATGTTGTAACTTCTAAATTTTAAAATTTTAAAAATTAAATAGTCATATATGAAACATTCCCACGCATATACATGTGTGACATACTGTACCTCGGCATGAATTGAATACCATATTATGTCCATATGTTATTTTAAAACCACATACATGTACTGTACTGTAAAGTACGCTAGTAAACCTAATTTTGAGTGTCAATAATGCATGGTATTTGCCATGTTCATCTTTAAACGATACAAGAAATGTCCAATCTACGTTTTTTTCTCGAAAACTACACGTAAATACGATCCGAAAGTTAATATTTTCTAATTTTTTGCAGCTAAGTAATGTAATGCGTCAAATTCTAAATTTTACGCAGTGGCGTCTGAAAACAGATCATTTATACGAAAACATACCAGTCCATTTCTCAAAATGGAAGACATGATTCATAACGAGTGTTTTTCTTTTGGTTCGCATATACAGACAGGGTGGCGACGTCACTTGTGCAGATTCCAAAATTACTTCAGATGGCGCTGCGGATGAGTGGCCTCCTTTCCCTAGTAAACATGATAGCAATCTACAGCAGAGTGATTTGTTACCATTGCGGAATTGGGGCATCGATGCATGCCTCTTAAGAGTCACAGATTTACTTCAGCTAGCTCAAGAAAAAGGACATTTTCTAACTTGTTTAATATCGAGTAATGTAGAAACAATACTTTCATTTCAAGTGCGAATGCAATTCAGACGAATTATTTCCACATTTACTTAATAAAAACTAAGGTAGATACTGTATTTCCAAGAAGAGAAGTGATTAAAAATGCAAGCAGGTCCATCGTTTCTAAGAACACTTTAATATGTTTAAATATCATTAGTGAGAAGAGAAAATTAGAGCGTTTTTTGTTGAGAAACAATTAAGGAAAAGGAAAAATTAATGCAGGCTCTTTAAAAGCTTATCCTAGAATGTATCTTAATGGAAAACAAATACTTAAAAGTATACGTGTATAATATTGTACTATGCCTAAACATGCGGTTTTTATCTTCCGGTCTCGTTGCACATTCGAGCACGGTCTAATTAGGTAATTTAGCCGGAGCGCCGTTTTAAATATTAAATGCTAAACGCGACGTAAGCCATGTACATATATTAAACTCAACTCTCTACAATGTATACCCTATTCCCTACAAGTAGTAGGGTGCCGGTATAGGCCTACTGTATATTGATTAGTTTCATAAATAGTCAAGGACACCCTCAAATTCAATATGCACATATACAGCCTGCACAAGCAATCAACAGTCTTGAGTATGAGGATGCGTTATATGACTATCCATGTAATAGCACAACAAATGTGTTAACACAAATCAATTATTGGGCGGAGATTAGATTTTCAATGACTGGCCAAGTATTTTGGCAAAGCTGATTTGCGATCCAAATTATATAATATGAAAGCCGCTTAATTTGATCACGCTTAATCCTGTCAGCCATTTTATTCGGTCAATACAGTCAGAACGGATTTTTTCCTATTTTTGTTAAAAAGTATATTTAAAATATATATGTTAAAAAGTCGCTTAATTCGATCAAATTTCCACATATCTACATAACGCAAACGCGCGAAACAATTTTGAGCAGCTTTCATCTAAGCATCGAATGCATCTAAGCTGTACTCATATGAATTTCCTGGGTTATTTGGAAAATGAAATTTTAGTCGTTGCAGCAAGCAGGCAACATCAAACACTACTTATAATTTTTTTTTTAAAAACCAATATCATTTTAAAAATATGTAAATACACTTACGCGATTAAATATATGAATTTTGAAAACATTGAGCACTTTATTTTGATAAGGTCAATGTTTAGCGTGTTTTTTGACATTCATCGCCTATTTCGGTCAAACTCGCTGAAACCAACATGATCGAATTAAGCGGCTTTCACCGTATATCCATTTATCGCAGTACGTAACATATAAAATAAGTTAAACACAATTTCAATAACTTTATCTTAAATTTTATAGAGGGAAACTATTTTTAATAATTACTTCAATGCGGTGTTTTGTTTTCTGATTTCAGCATGCGCTTTTCTGGAGCCCCAAATCATGTGCCAAATATTTGACGCTTGACATATTCCGCTTTCCGTTATGCTTCCTCTGGCTTAATTTTGATAAATTATTTAATTCCATACAGAGAGCTAAATATATGGGACAATTTATCACGATTAGCGCATTCTAGGCACTCGTAAGATGTAGTGCACAAATGGGAATTACATCGAAGACTCGGTTCTAAGCTACCGCATAAATTCACCCTGCAAAAGGGACAATTTTTTCAGTGATGAAATCTACAGTACGTGCGAGAGAAAAAATTCATAAGTTATAATGAAAATTAACTTAACGCTTTTACAAGATCTAAGTTGATGAATCTCATCAATCAAATTTTTTTAAAATATAGTACAGTGTTTTTATACAGTACAATTTTTGGGAATGGGACAACGCCATTTTTTCGGGTTAAATTTCATCTAGTAATTGAAAATTATATATTTGCACTTTGGCAATATTTCATAATTGAAACAAACGTCTAGCAGTAGAAATTTCCAAATGTTTCGCGCAAAACTTTAAACACGAGTGTTCAATTGTGTGACAAATAAATGCTTGATAAAAGTAAGCTCGATAGTACTTGGATTTTCCAAACACCCTGTATCGTATTTTAAAACTTTTTTTTCGTTACGAACCTAGGATTTACGAGCATGTAAGTATACGTGTAGACAAGTCGCATTACCAACTAGGGCTCATATTTTTTTCTTCAAATATGAATAAAATATTTTGGTAGAAAAGAAACGTTACTGCGTAGCCAATATAATCTTTTCACGCAGTGAACATCGTCTAATAGCAAGTATAAAATTATACTCGTGCAAGTATACATGTCTGGCTTCGTATGAAAATAAACATGTTTATGGCGTCTAGGCTGCAGGACTTGTCCTTAAGACGTTTCTCGCCAGTTTCTATAATTCTCTGTACAACGCGAGAAATCATACTTCCCTGCTGATAATGGCCCTGATATAAAAGGGCAAAAGTGCACGTCTCTCGTTTCTATAAACAACCGAGCTTAATTGCCGAATGCTGGATCATCATTCAATGCAATGGTCCGGTCAGATAACATTATTGGACGTCCGCATGTTTTTTATGGCGCAGCACTCGCATTAAATATGGTGTAGAAATCCCATCATTTCTGGAACGTATCCGTATGAAAATCAAATAGCATTTGCTTTGTTCATCAACGTAATTGCCTCTTCCGTTATGGGAAGCATGTAGAAAGATGGAAATATGTACTTAACATTTTTCTTTGGGGCTATAATCACACGATGAAGAGGGTGTTAAACCCTATCTGTAATAGTGGAAATTACAAATGAAGCACCTTTCTTGAGTGTTATCTGAATATGAGTTTTCCCCAATGTAAAACTGGGTCATTCAAAATTCAAATTTATTAATTCTAAAGTTCAAAATTCTTAATTTTACAGAAATTAACATCTAAAATTTTTCAAAAGATTTCACGAGAAATGAAACAAATTTAATTTTATGTTTATAAAAATTTCAAAAATTAGCAGAGAAATTTAACAAATATAATTCCGCACCGGAAAAACAATTGAAGTCAAGTAAATCTTGTTTATGGAAAATTTTAACAATACAAGTATAGGATTTAGCACCTTCTAAATTTCTTAATTAAAATTTAAAAAATATTTAATTTCAAAGAAATTAACATGGAAATAATTTAAAAGATTGCCCTTAAAATGAAAAAAAATTAATGTTTGTTTGAACTTAATGTTTATTAAAAATTTTAAATTTTACAGAAAAATTTAATAAATACATGTATAATTCTACACTGGAAAAACAATTGCTTTCAAATAAATTGTATTTATGGGGAAAAAAATTAACAATACCTGTACAAGTATTAGATTTAGCACCCCATGTATTTCATTTAAATTTCAAAATATTTAATTTCAAAGAAATTAACATGGAACTAATTCAAAATATTGCAATTGAAATGAAAATTAAAAATTCTTATGTTTATTACAATTTTAAAAAATGAACAAAATGCAATATAACAAATTAATTCCACACTGGGAAAACAATTGTTTTCAAGTTAACAAAATTTATTGAACATTTTTAACAATACATGTATAGGATTTATCATACTCTAAACACATAGCATTTACATGTACATATTCAATAGGAATTATCTTAAATCATCGAAAAAGTTGTTCGCATTGAAACAAATAAAGGTAACACGTTATTACGAATAATAACGTGCTTAGAGGGGGGTGCATGTTAATAATTTCGTGTTAGGAACTTGTTATACATTTCCTGGCAATCTCGTGACACTTATCGTTACTGTGCAAGAAAATTCCTCATAAACAGTGTATTCCAGGAAATTAATTAAAAGCTTGCTTGCAAAATAGCGTTTTAATAAACAAAAGTTTAAGCCTTTAGCTATTAAATCATAGTTTCATTTTCAACTCGTTTTGCTAAGACTATTGGCTCGTAAATTTTTAAGTATCCTCCAACCTGCAAGATTCTCTATCTTTTTGAATCCCTTTTACAACCTTCGGTATTTTAAGCGGACAGAAAGGCCATCCCTCAAGTACCTCAAGAAATGCCGCAATATTTATTTAATACGTCTTTTTTACTTAATAAAGCTTTGTTTGCAAGTAATAAATAACAAAAGATCATAGTCGTATAAACGTTGTCTAGTCTGCGGGCGTCTGAAAGCAGAATTCTTATAGAGGAAAACAAATAGAACGATGGAATTTTTAAGCCTCCTGAAGCAATTTCCTAAAGATGCTTCATTTTTATTTGTATTTTACGGCAATGTTACTTTTTTTTAAAACATTGTAAGGCATCGTTAAGCTTCCCCTCATGACATATTCTTGCCTTCGGTTAAGCTCCCCCTCACGGCACATTCTTCATTAATAGCCTAAATGTAGTAGGAAAACGATTTACTTTCACATTTATTGAATATTTCCTTCAATTTGTCAGTTTAAGAAGTTAGTACTATTACTTATGGATATCTACAAATTTGTGATAAACCATTTTAAGAACAATACTGTCTAAGGGTAGGAGCAGAGTGAACCGATTTCAGATCAGCTTTCTGCCTCCGATTACTAGCGCATGCGCATTCGCAAA
>JAQGAO010003843.1:0-16241 GCA_034697705.1 Ommatoiulus sabulosus | reverse complement strand
CAGAGTGGCACACGGATCACTATTGGTCAAAAGTGGAGCCATGCACGATATGGGTGCTAGAGAGAGCGCGTTCTTAGAAAATTCACTAGGCTGCTCACGTACGAGAAATTCGACTTTGAACATCACGCTGAAATTAGCGTTCACCTCGCACACCAAAGCTGGAAACAAGTAGGAAAGAACATGAAAACAGCGGCTGGAAACGCACTCCACTATGGTTAAACATAGTGGAACATTTAAGAATTTAAGAATTACTTTCTTGTCATTGAAACATTTGCAGTATTTAAACACGAAAATTTATCTTTTATTAATTGTTTTTTAATTTTCTTTTAATTTAATAAAATCTATTCAAAGCACCGAGCATTTTTTTACGAATTTATTTTATCTACCGAATGATATGGAAACTTTTCAAAATTGTTATTCAGATTCGTTGTCTCGTTGAATAATTCAGTTTGCACTAGTAAATATTATATATACTGTAAACTTAACTGTAATTATAATTTTGGACAGCCTTTTTTGGATAATAAATTGTTGTTTAACTCTGAACAAACTTCCTCAAAAACTGTGATTTCCACCAATTGTGCAACCATCTTAAATTGTACAGAATCAAAAATAACAGAGAGTTTTGCACTTTAAGAATGCTGACAATGTTTAGAGATTGCTTTTGCACAGAACATTTATTAGCTGCTATAATAAGAAACCGCGAATTAGATATTTCATAGAATTGTAAAATGATTTTATAACTGCATTGTATCGTATTATTTGGTTAAATTGCATTAACGAAAACTGGGTACGATTTTTTACGCTTCGCAATCTTTGTTCGCGTTTAGTAAATTGATTTGAAAGTTTTTTTTGTAATCGAACTACGTAGTTTAGCACTTTGTCAAACCCGATTTATACATTTATAACGAAGCAATTGATTTTTTGTAAGACCCTGAGAGTGAAGATGCACTTAAAAAACTATTGGTGCAATCGTGGAAGGAAAAACTCCGAAATTCAATTAAAATAAATGGAAAAGCACTTTGCCTCACGAAATATTTTTTTTTTTGCATTAGCGACACCTGCTAGGAATACACGTTGTAGTTTATTCGCTCTTTATTAGCTATGTCTCAAGATGAGTTTTCCGAAAATAGCGCCGAATTATCTTGCTTTTAATACTTTTGGTTATATGTTTTGCATCTTCAAAAGTTGCTTATGGTGCGGCCACCTGGTAGGCGTTCATTCACATAAGAAATGTATAACCTCATGTAAAAGTAGTCCTGTCCCCGGTTCGAGCCACGAAAGTGTACTCGAGAAAATGGGTACGATTTGTTGAGTTTTCTGAAATCCCAAATAGAAATTTTGGCATCAGTCGAGAAGTTCGAGCACCCGAAGTAAATGATGGTACAAAAGATAAGCGTTTGCCATTTTGCCGACATTTACGATTTTTATAAATTTGCTATTCGTGGTATAATTCGTGAAAAAGGTCATTTTTAGATCTAACTCAATTTGGCACATTCAGTCTGTTGGTTGACAGACTTGCGTGTCTGCAGCTCCTGTGAGACTACCGCATAGTTTAGAAGCTCAAGATGCAGGCAATCACTGCCAACATGATTGCTAGCAGTGATTGCCTATTTACAGGGGCAGGGAAAAATTGCCAATAGATCAGATGCAACAATAATTTATTTCTATCTTTCTTTCCTTGTACTTTGTGATAAATTTTAGATAAAACTGATTTAAACATTTATATAGTTACATAAATGCGGGTGGTTCGAAAATTTGGACCAAATTGTCCTTGCCTCCCCCCAAATTGAGGCACTTCCTTATAACATCGAAGCTAGCAAGGATTGCCTGCTTTAAGGGGCAGTTAATTTTTATAATTGGCCTGATGCTTTAAGTTTTCGTAATTTCTTGCATGTAGCTTTTATCATATGAAATTATTGATATTTATGCATTTAATTTTTTTTATTTAGTTATTTTATGCCTATTTGATATTGAAACGTTTTTGTCAAAATGGACGTTTTGACTAAGTAATTTTCTTATTGCAGGCAAAAATACTTAATTTTACACCAAATACTTTCTTTTAAATTCATTTTACCTTTGGTAAGTTGTATAAATGCAGATGATTTGAGAATTCGGCAAAATTTAGCTTTGCTCTATTTAAGTCTAGCACTTCCTGATAACATCAAAGAAGCCAGCAAGGATTGCCTGCTTTCAGGAGTTGTTAATTTGCTAATTGGCCTGATGTTTCAGCTTTTCACAAGTTTTTCGCTTATATCCAATGAATTTATTGATATTTATGTATATATATATGATTTGGTTAGTTTTATGTCTATTTAATATTGGGATTGTTTTAAAAAATTCGTCGTTTTGACAGGTAATTTTTATTTATTCAAAAAATCATTGAAAATACTTCATTTTACTGCTAAGACTTTCCTCCTAAAATGTTCCATGGAGAATGGACCACTAAAACATTCCTAAGCGTCAGGTTTGGCATCTGCGCATTTCAGCTCGTCTTTAAACTAATTTAAAGCTGAGTTGAATTGTTTCACATTATTTCAAGTTGTGCAAAAATCCAATTTCGAGGCGCCAGATGCAACGCGTTGCGTGCAATTAAATTAAGCCCGAGCTAATTAACCTTTGTTGGAGCAGGCCTAATTACGTCATAAATGCCTATTTTTGTTACTTCGACGTAAGTCTGGATTTGTTACCAGCATTCGTTTCGCAGTTTTTGCCACTGGTGGCACATTAAAGGACTCCGTAAATGCTGCATTTGTTTCGATCAATGACGCGTGACCAATGAAGTTTGGCAAAGGGAGCGTTTTTTGGCAACGGTGCTTAAACAACCAAAATGTTTACTGTACGTTGCATCAGGCAAACGCTAATTTCTTAATCGCACTAGTGCAGTTTAACTCAGATTGAGTATGAGATCGAACTCAATAACAGCTCTACAAATAGTTATTGTCTGAAAAATTCAAAATTCTCTTTGAAAAACGGCCCCGTAATATATTTTGTGGCTGTTCAACTTCCGAGTTTCTAGTTATTTTCTTAAAAAAATTTCCATAGAACAGGGTTCCCCCAGACCTAGAAATCCTGGAAAATTCCAGGAACTTGAAAATGTCTGTAAAGTCAGGAAAAATTGACTTATTTTAAAAAGTCAGTGAGATTTAACGTATTAATTGTCACAATTTGCACATTTTTTTAAAATTTTCCCTGTACACATTTTTAAAATGTTCACCAATTTAGAGGCCAAATTTGCAAAATTTTCAATAGTTTCCGATGGCAAATTTACAAAATTTTCAACTTTTTCAAAGTACAAATTTTCATTTTTTTTTTTTACATTTCCCGAATACAAGTTTGTCAAATTATGAAACATTTGAAAAATTGTCATTTGTAAATTTTAAAAAATATTGAATATTGTCCTGTGTCGATTTTTCAAAAATGTGAATAACATTGGCATATGTCAATTTTGACGTTGTCATTGGTCAGGGAAATTTGTTTAACAACCTGGAAAAGTCAGGGAAGTTGAAAATAAAAGTATTTGGGGAACCCTGTAGAAGATGGGCTGTTTCAAATTAGCAGTACGACGGTTGCATGCGCTGCCATTTTTTTTGTTACACGCACGGTTGTGTGTCTAATTATCTCTAATAAGCCAAATCTAATTAAAGCGTCTCATTAGCCGTAGGTATAGCATCGACTTACACGCATGTTACTTAGCAGTTTTTCGTTTTTGTTTTTTTAATTTTCTTAGTCTAACAAAAATCCGCAAGAGGATCCCAACAAGAAGGATGCCATCTTGGGTCACTTGCAGAAGAAATTTCCGGATTACGCCGGGACGATCGCCGGAAGGAAAGATCAGGTACCACGAAGTTGAAACGAGCGTTTTTAATGTCCGACTTTCGGGGGTCACGTGACCTTATTTCTGCATTTAGACGAGTTGCATCGCGGTTTCTCAACATACTTAATGACCTAATGGTCGCGACCTCAACTTCCTTTTCATCCAAAATCTTGGTTGTCTCGCATTGTGTGCTGCCCTCACAAATTTTACGACCACTGGTGTATTCGTCAGGAAAGCTGTAAAAAGGTCGTAAAAGCTTGAGCTTGCACTGACTGAAAATTTCGAAAGTAATCTCTGGGAATTACGTGAAAATGGCCTTTTTCTCCTCAAAGTAAAATCATTTCTTTCCGAATTGTCGGTTTGAGTCAGGACATTTTTATTATAATGACATTAAATATATGGACATTACGTGATTTTTTTGCTCTTGTGTGAAATCAATATTTCCTAAATTGTCATTTAGATTCAAGAAATTTTTAGTTTATTTATATATTTTTTTGACAATTAGTTTATTTGGCAATTATTTGTAAGTTACAGGAAAATGTTTTCGCCTCAATGTGAATTTCTTTCTGAATTGTCTGTTATTTCAAGAAAAAATTTTGTTTTTATTAAAAGACACTTTAAAAAATTATAATATCTATTAATACATGTATTTTCTTTTAAAATTACAGATGTAGTAAAAAAGGCAATTATGTGTAAATTTTATAAAAAATTCCTTTCTTCAACGTGAACTAATCTCTTTCCGAATTTCTTTTAAATTCTAATTTTTTTGTTACTATTATTAAATTAAATTTTGGAGTGATTTTCTCGCACTCTTAAGCAATTTGAATTTAAATTATTTCCACGTTATATATTTTGTAAAAATTACAGCTATAGTAAGTAAGGCACTTATTTGTAATTGGCATGAAAATGTCTTCTCCTTAAAGTGAACTAATTTCTTTGTTAATTGTCTGTTGAATTCTAGAAAATTTTGTGCTTTTATTAAAATAAATGTAATTGTACTTTTCTCGCACTCTTAAGCAGTGCGAATTTGAAAGATTTCCACATTAAAAATTTAATAGTTATTAATATTTTTTTAAAAATCTACAGCTATAGTAAATAGGCAATTGTTTATAAATTACTTTAAAATGACCTTTCTCAACGTGGACTAATTTATTTCCGAATTGTCAGTTAAATTCAAGAAAGTTTTGTACTTTTATTAAAATCAATTTTGGGATAATTTTCTCGCACTCTTAAGCAGTTTGAATTTGACTGATTTCCACTTGATCTAAAATTACCAAATATCCATTAATGGCACAATGTGCCATTCTGCGGGCAACTCGTCTAACTTGCGCTTTGGTGCCATTTGGCATGCGATAATTAACTAACCAAGGATTAACCTATTCGTGTTTCCCCGCATGTGTTTTTTTTGTTTATTTTTAACCATATTTTTTAATTTTACGTTTTGTTTATACTTTCGTATCGTTTTTGTGAAGACAAAAATTACAATGACAAGGCCTGGATAATTTGTAAGGATTGTTTCTTTATCATGAAAGACCCATTTTAAAACGTTAGTAGCTGGCTGAAATTAAAATTTGAGGCAAATAATTTAACGGAAAATTCTGCGAAATCATTTTTTGCAGAATTATTTTTGCCCAGCTAGAAAGGCCTTGATGATTTTCTTTAGTTTTTTATATTTTGTCTGGAGAATGATGTATTTTTACTTAGTTACGTGTATCTACATAACAAAAATGCTACTTGTATCGAAAATATTTAATTGTACAGTAAGTATAAAAGTTATCTTCTAAGAATTCTTAGTATGGACCACTATTGGACTTCTTGGAAGCTCTTGTTAGCCATAAATCTACGTCCACACTAGAGGAAAACATAGATTAACTTTTGTTGCTAATTGCTTCCAGTTGTTTACATGAATTGTTATAAATAATATTTTTATATAAATTTTTACGTACATTGTTTACTTAAGTTTGTTTCCAGAAACGTCTGACAACCAATTAGCAACAGAAAGTTCTTTGATGTGTCCTCCAGTGTGGACATAAGTCGGAGGAAACATAGGGGAACTTTGGTTGCTAATTGATTGCCAGTTGTTTCCCAAACCTTTGCAAACAATATATGTGAAACATTGTTATTAACTGGCAGCAATTAGAAACAAAATATTCATCTGTTTCCTCCTGTGTGGAAACAGCTTAATATTATACTTTTTTGTATTTCCTGCCTGGAGGACGTCCTGTAAGATCAACCCTTGTTGGGACAAAAATTGTCATCTTGGATTTAGCTGACTATACATGTAATTCAGCTAAAACCAGAAGCACATTCTTTCGTAATCTGGATTATCCAGATCCTGCTTTGTTACATTCTCCATGGCCCACTTTTGAGCGTCGTCAGGAGTTACCCGAGCTCTTGAAGAACGCTCGTTATGACAGTCTCTATTATCTTTATGCTATTTTGGGCTCTTAAAAGCATGGCCCGATATGCGTGGCACTGATTTTTCACTTTGTCGTCTTTTATGACTTGACTTTTGCTGGAAGGACGAATTTTTGGTCAGTTTCAACTCTTTATTTTTCCCAACGGTTACAAAGTGGTGCCTGCGTCTAGAAAATCCAATTTCACGCTTCTTGGATTTCGTCATTCATGCTGGATTTGCGATGGTTCTTTGGCTGTGATTTTTAAAAGGCTTGTTTGCAGAGTCGACGTCCTTTGATGGAAGTTCGTTGACGGTTTAATGACAATGGTAAGTTTCTGGCAAGAACTTAGATTATTTTTGCTGATTTTTGCGGCTGTTCAACGAAAAATCAACGTTGTTTGGTTTTTGCATAATCCTGATTTGACCATAACCATGGTTTCATTCTATAGGTATATTTTTAGAAGTATTGTCCAACGTATATTAACAACAAATTTTGGATTTTATAAGTCATTTTTGACAATTACTCGTTTATATTCCGTTAAGTATAGGTTACGGTTTTTCTGACATTTCTTTGCAGTTTTTCCTTAGTAAGTTTTTCTTCCAGAACCTGTTCTAGCTATATATATCTCTACCTGATTTGCGGGCGTGGAATTTAAGCAAATTGAATTCTCGTTTGGGAATATGGCACTTTAGCTTTGAACCACTAAGTTTATGCTCCTGCATTTGCAACCCTTCTATAAAGAAATTGGTTTTCAAATGAACATGTGCACCTAAAGATGTAGTTCCTGGTGGAATTTAGTTCTTTTTTCAAATTTGCTTCATTTTTTATACGACGATATCGAATTCTTTGGAGATCTCACTGGGGCTAATTTTTTTTTCACATAAGTGATAAAGTGCATATCGCTTAGACTCCACGCAACTTTTTATGTCTTGAAGATGAGCTCGTCAATCCGATGTTTTCTATGTTCAGTGGCCTTAAATTTTACAGGATGATGCAAAAGTTCGGGCCTGTTTCAAATAGCATTAACACAATAATAACCACAAATTGAATGGTTCAATTTCATATAGATTTTATTCTGCTGCAAAATGTTTAATTTATTCAACAATTGGTCTCAAGTGTGGAAGCGTTTACTAGGACAAGTATGCCATGCATAGTATGATGCTATACAGTACATGGACACAATTTTGGACATATATGACCATGCATGGTCTGTAATGGAAGGACGTGCCCAAAAATGTCCTAAATACGCAGTGTGTGAACGCACATGCCGATAAAAGAGAAGTTAATTAATGGGCATGTTTAGAAAAGAGCACTATGTGGACATACATGGGTGGAAAAATACATGACCATATATGGAATGTAGTAAATATTGCCATACAAGAGATTGGCCAGATTTACTCGGATATGGCCATATCAATCAAATATGTCCAATTATGGCCAGATTTATCCAGAAATTTTTCAGATATGCCCTGACGAGTCCAGATATTTTCATATAAACAATATTTAGCTATATCAAGTAAGTGCATCGATGAACATTTTCAGGTAAGGTAATAGGTGAAAGGAAGGACATGTAGTCATATCCAGTTAATTCACATCTGGAAGTTTTCAGATATGATCGTATTTGTAACTATATAGGCGACTGCGTGTATGTCATGCATAGGACATATGTCTGGCAATCTATTATTTTTCCACCTGGGTAATGTCTGTAAATGTGCAATATATATACGTGATTAATATATGGACAAGTAAATCTGTAAATGAGCTATATATGGGCATGGGAAATACTTTATGTGGACATGTACAGTTTGTCTATGTATGCCCAATTTTGATAACGCCATACGAGGGACACATCATTTGCATATCTACGAGTATTAAACTCGGCCAGAATTCAGAAGCTTCCACCAATATTGTCAACCATCAAGATGTCGTTGTCATTGGTCGCCATTTTTTTTTCGCATCAGGTTTTCACCACAAGAATCTTGCCCGATCTAGTATCGTCTGGCAGCCTTCCGCTCGACCAATGACAGACTGGATTAATGTACCTCGTGTCTGAATGTGAATCTGCAATGGCATTCCGGTTCCAATTTAT
This sequence comes from Ommatoiulus sabulosus, assembly GCA_034697705.1. NCBI lineage: Eukaryota > Metazoa > Arthropoda > Diplopoda > Julida > Julidae > Ommatoiulus > Ommatoiulus sabulosus. Next base: position 7,939 of record JAQGAO010003843.1, on the reverse strand, counting down.
CTTCTGTAGATGGCTAGTTGTCATGCATCTTCTCCTATTTCTGACATCAGATTTGGTATCGATTTGTATAGAGTTTCTATCGATTCCCGTCGCTTCCTGTCATCCGTATCCATTTCCGGCATTATTGGCATTTCCGCCGGCCCCCCTTCCACTGGGGCTAATCTGGAGATTTTTTTTTACCAAGGGGCAAGATCAATTATTAATTTTCTCCGACCTGACCGGATGTTCTTTCGCCTTCATTGTTGTTTTTGGTCTGAAGTTGGCGACAATATTTGCATTGGTTTGACGATGGAAGCAATGTCAGAGGGGGATTAAAGCCTTACTAAACAACGCACCTTTTAAACAAGAACAATTGTTGATGAAATGTTGCCAAATAAAGCACCGAATTGTGAAAAATAATTCACAAACAATTATTATGATATATTCCCAACATGGCTTTCTGCAACAGACTTGTCTGGCAATATATTTCTCGTATATATTAAAGAAATACATTTGAAAATACACATTGATTGGAATGTTTTCATTGTTTTGTTTAGTTAAAAATGAACACTCATTCAAACAACTTTTTATTCTGAAATTAATTTTGTAAATTATTTCTTATTCGGATCCATTTAATTTTCTTTCGAAAATCACATTGTTGCAGCATTTCATTGGGTATAGATTTCGTAATTTATTGCTTTATGTATTTAGATATCCATTTCGTAATGCATTGCTTTATGCATTTAGAAATACCTTTCGTAATGCATTGCTTAACACATTTAGAAATACAATAAGTCTAATAATATCAAATGTTCCAAATTTTGTATTGAAAAGCGTGTTATCGAATGCTATTTAGAATTTAACCAAGATTTCAAACTTATTTAGAAATTGCTATACATTGCAAATCACACTTTGTAGTTCGGAAAACTATTAATTACGAGTTGCAAATTAATGTCATTTCATTATGTGTAATGTCACATTCTTATTTAAAGATGAATGCAGTAGATGACAATTTACTATTTTTGAACTACTGGACATACAGCAAGCTCTGGATTGTCTGCAGTTGGAATGCATCAAATGATATCTACTTCATTTCAAAATTACCATTAATTAAAATGGAAAAACTTAGAATTTTTACTTTTTTATAATTTTTTTTAAAGTTTGCATCAATGTATTCCAAACGAACATGTACATTGTCCTGTTCCGTTTCCTGTTAATGATGCTTTACGGTCTTCATCCATGACAGACATTCCGAAACGCTCTTGGACGTCGCCCTATGCACTCGCAACTGTTCAGAAAGCTGTCGTTGAGGGTTAACTGCATTCCTTTTTAGCAGTCTCTCCAACAACAGCCTCTTGCTTCTGCTTCCTCCAGAGCAGCTATCGATTTTTCTCGCTGTTGCCATGGCAAAAGTGCATTTTACTCGTTCTCTGGCGTAAGGCGAGAGACTGGGTTACGTACGATGGCCCTCTTCGACGATTAATGAGACAGTTACCACCGTAGTCATTTTTAACGCATTGACCCCTGGGGGTGTCCAGAGGATGACATGGAAAGTTCAATGAATGAAAATGAATGCGGCAGTTGATCAAGCTCGCACAATGGACCCTTGGAAAAAGGCGATGTGTCCAACACGCTCTACGTTTTAGCATATGAAATATTCACGAACATGTTTCTCACAAGCTCCTCTTAATGCTTGTCTTGAAATGCGGTCGAAATGGCGCTCCAGTTAGGTTGATTAATGCGAAATTCGCAGAACATTCAGGCGCAGTTTCTTGGTTTTACCTTAATGTGATGCCTACCTTGCTGCCACCTATGAGCGGTGATAGAAAGGTAGTGTGTTCATACCCCTCGTGGAATATTAGCTTACAGAAACGGAAATTATGATGGCCTAAAATGGCAACAGCGGGTGGAAGAAATAGAGAATATTTAGTACATGACTAACCTGGGTATGGCCCCCTACAAGGGGGGGGGGATGAACTGACAGGGCTCTAGGCTTGGGGCCGGCTTGGTTGGGCCCATGTAGTTTTTATATTAATGTAAAATTAAACTGACATATTTTATCCTAAATCCAGGAGAAGCATCATGACCTTGGCGGTAGGTAAGGGGGCCGCTGAAGATCCTGTTTGGGGGCTCGCCGCATGTTCTTGTTGGGCGCCCACTAAAGTCCACTGCATGGGAGCCCGCTTCAGGATGTGGGGGCCATAAACATGGGAATTGATTTGTCGCTAATAACGCAGGATACTTTTTTATTCATGAACACCATCTTGTTTCTGGAAATTGCAGCGCCATCTAGGTAATTGCAGTTTGTTCAACGCTTCTACCGAACATATTTTTTTTATAAATGTTTGATGGAATCTTATAATGATGGAAAAACTTTAGGAGCATCCTTGAACGATTTTTGTTGTAAGTTCATGTCATTAATGGTGCGTATCTCATCAGTGTCATTTTTTTCGTGCATTAACTTGCATGAGTGCTGATAGTAACGCCAATCGTTGAGCTTAGATTAAATATTGGGGAGTTTCTACACTTTATTGGATGATATGTGGGTCAGAGCCCCATGTTAACGACAGTAAGCTAAATTTAGAACAGTAAATGGGATCATAAAAGCACCAGATAAACAGTCGATCAACTATATATAAAAAGTTTATATTTAATGTGCTTGAACACCTAATTTGAACAATTTGAATATCATAACGCTAGTTTTCAAGTAAACCAACAACAGGGTTGTTTGGGGAGGGTTATTACCCATAATTTTTGGTGCTAAGAAGCTGTCCTACTGGTCCATTCTTTAGAACAAAAAATCGAAGATTGTTTTCAGACTATCTAGGAACTGAATGGACTAAAGGACGTCACACACGACCTTATTTTCCTTGCAAATAAATTTACAGACTTATTTCCAGAATAGAAATTATCTTTTTATGAGAAATTTGTTTGCGAAAAAAAAACCTTGACGTCATAGGTTTTACAGGCATGTGCAAAAGTTTCTTTCTGTTGGATAGCCAATCAGGAAAGGCATTTGTCATAGGATGGAATAAAAAACAGTGCTGTCAAGTTAATTTATATACATTTCCCTTTGCAATAGTGCTGTAATATACTCTATGGATGTAAATGCATTCTGAAAGTATCGCTCCATGTGTGAAGCAACAGGAAATTGTAACTGTTTCAGTTGAAATATCTTTCCCGCAATTCCTAGCAATTTATTTCCAGAGATAACTTTTCTCGTGTGTGTCATTTACAATAATTACAAATTTATGTTCACTTCTATGTTTTGAAACATAGAAGTGAATTATTTCCTAATAATTCCCTACGTTATTTAAATAAATTTAATTTTATGATAAAAGCTGACCTTGAAAAATCCCCATAGATATTGGACCACTCGAACACCCGCTTAAATTACAGTAAATTATTGTTGGTTTATTGTTCAACACATCACTTCGCAATTTTTGTTGGATGATGCTTTTGCATCGTCTTAGCATCTCACCGTTCTCGATTTCGGTTTATTTCCCCCCTGTCTTGTTTGTTTTGCCTGATTTCAGCAATTGCCATTATGTTTCACCTTACCCTGCTAAGAACGAGGAAGAAATTCCTGAAATTGTCCACAAAAAAAACTTGGAAGCTTGGTAGTGGACACATTCCCACTTGAATATACCTGTGTTAAAATGCTCACTTTGCTTTTTTGCAAGGCCAAAATGTGTCCTCTCTCACTCACTCATCACTTAGATCGTGTTTTCTCCTCTTTTCTTTCTTTTTTTCTGTGCTGCTCTTCAGCTAGTCATGCACGGCTCCAGGGACGGCAAGGAGTGGACTAAAGTGGTCTATGTAAGTGGCACTCACTGTTTTCCTCTTGCGCGAGAGGCCTTAACACGCTTCTCCTTATTGTACTTTGTGGTGTTCCGTGTTCGATTTGGTGGGTGCATGGACTGGCGTCTTGTGTTTAGACTTTTAGATATTTATACCTGTTGTGACGTTATGTGGTCTCTGGTTGTGTTTGCTGTTGTTTCACTTTGATCACCTTTTTAATTAAAAAAAACATTCCTTGGAGTCAACTCTGGAAGTAGGAATGAACATTTCAAGTATTAAAATTCAACAGATATTTGTTATTATTTTCTAATTCCTCGTCCTAATAGGTTTCTGTTATTCTTTGTATTATTGTTTACTTTTGGTGCCATTACATTACATGCAATGGTTGGTTTATTCATTTGTTTTGCCAACGGTTCTTTGGTTATTATTTGGAACATTGTTTTCTCAAGGGGCCAATTAGTAGGCCTACTACCATTGTTTGGTATATTCTTTTTTGTCATGGGTTATTTGGTTGTCTTTTTTAGCTTTTCTCTGTTAGCTACTATTATTGTTTGGAGCAATTGTTTGGTATATTCTTTATTGTCAATGGTTATTTGGTTCTTGTCTTTATTAACTCTTCTTAGTCAGTTTCTATTATTGTTTGGCACGTTGTTATCTTTTGGTTTTGATACATCCAATGGTTAGTATATTCTTTTTATCAACAGTTCCGTGATTTATTGTTTTTTTTAACTCTTCTCAAGTGGGTTTTATTATTGTTTGGCACTTATTTTCTATTGGTGCAAATATAACCTTTAGTTATTGGATTCTGTTACTGACATTGGTTCAATGATTTATGGATTTTTATAACCCTACTCGATTGGTTTCTGTTATTGTTTGGAACATGCAATTGGTTCAAACATTGCTTATTATATTTTATTGTTGACAATGGTTCTTTGGTTACTATTTCTATTCTGCATTTGGAAAATTGATTTTTGTTGCGACAAAAACATTAATTTTAGATTTCTGTTATTTCCGGTGGTTTTAAGGCTTTTTTAGTTTGCTCAATTGTTTTCGATTTTTTCAAACATTGTTTTATATCGGTGGTTATGAAACCATGGTTTATTTTTTAGTATACTAATTAGTATATAGTGTTACTATTTGTTAACTCTGCTAAATCGGTTTATTATTTGGAACATCGTTTTTTATTGGTGCCAAGAAACCATTGGTTATTGTTTATATTATTGCCAAGGGTTCATTGGCTTCTTGCTTTTGCTTCTAGTAATGGTTCAATTGCTGCAGATTTTAAATATTTACAAATGGAATCATTGGTTATTTATTCCACATCTCCTACCATTTGAATAAAATGCCCAGTATTGATTCTTTTGTTTTGGTTTGCTGATATAGTTAAGAATGCATTTTCTATTCTCTATTGGTATGTCTAGTAAATCCTTTTAAATATTAATTTATTGAATTGGCTAACTTACAGAGCCGTTCTTTTTACAATAGAAAACAATAGCTTATAAATCCAAATATGGCATCATGTATGGGGCATACAAAAAACTGGATATAAAATAAACGTTTACATGGACATGTATGGCGTTGTTATGGGAAATATGCATGCATGAAATTACGTCTATGCATGCCACATTTTTGATACGACTATAATCACATTTTCCATCCAGTAAAAGTGAAAAAATTGAAAAAATAACCTTAAATCTTATTTCCAATCTTATCTTTTATACACGTAATTATGCCAAATTTTTGGTATGATCATCATCATATTTTCCATCCAACTATAAGGTGAAAAAATTGAACTAAAAACCTCAAATTTTAATCTAAGTTTATCTTACATGTATGGAATGATGGCGAATTTTTTGTGTGACCCATAATCACATTTTCCATCCAACATAGTTAAAAAAAATTGAAAACAACTTTAAATCTTATATCTAAAGATATCTTGGGAAAAAAAGTCACATAAGATTATGGACCATTATGATACCATCTTAATCGAAAATTCATTTGTCGTAATAATAGAGGGTTCGTAAAACTGTCACTTCTAAAATGTTTTCAGCAGTGGAAATAGCAAAGCTTCAACATTTTTACATTAGTTGAGTTTGCAAAGAACCAAAATAGTACGAAATAAGATAGCTAATTATTGCTTTTTTTCCAATTAAGCCAGAAAAACAGGATATTAAGTCGCATCGTATAAATAAATATTGGAGAAAATGAACATTCATTTAAACGGTCTAGCTATGAAAAGCTACATGCCAGTCTCGGTCGGGGAGTTCATAATTAACTTTAATAAATTCCTAATTTAAAATCGTCATGGAGCGTTTGTTTATTGGAAGCCAAGAGGCTCATCATTTGCGAAGCCATATACTGTAAAAGCTGCAGGTTAGAAGGGAAATAATGAAACAATCCCATTTTATTAGATTCTATTGATTTTCAACTGATTTTCACTTGCCAATATATGATTCGTTTGTTTTGACATGATCCCAGAATCCATGGACAAGGATTCTATAAATTTTAACGGTATACGTTATTTGTAAAAATAATTCTATATTCGATTGTTTAAATTCGGGATATTTGTGTTTTCCGTATAACAGGCAACACATGACATATAGGGTGAGTGTTATAACCAGTTCCATGTTTTTATTTGAATTGTGTTTGAGGTAATAATCTGAGTTTCTGGTATTATGGTAAGATAGGTGGGCGCTTTCAAATGAGCTTATTTCCGGTGACCTTGGAATGTAAATTCAAGGTCATTGCGTTACTATTTTTTAAACCGTAATAGTTAGAGCAAAATGTTCAATTAGGAAGTTGTAGGGCATCGTGAAGTTAGTTTAATGGGTAAATTTGCGAAACTCCATTATCAATATGCTCTTTCCAAAAAACATTTTGGATTCTGGCATGTTTGCTAACTTACAAAGCAGAAGTGCAATGCAGGAATGCTCGTACTATATTATTCGGGGCAGGGCCAATTCACAAATATAAGCATTAAAACTGAGTGAATAATGAATGGAGAATCACTGATTAGTGCAATGCCTTGACCCCATAAGATGTGCTTTACATGAATGTAATTAGTAATGTTGCCATTTCGTAATTCACCCAGTTTTAATGCATAATCTGTGCATTTGTCCTGCCCCTGAATATTTTAGTACGAGCATTCCTGCATTGCACTGCTGCTGTGCAGGTTAGCAAACATCAAGAACCTAAAATGTTTTTTGGAAAGCGAAAATTGATAATGGAATGTTGCAAATAAACCCATTTAACTCATTTAACGATGCCCTACAACTTTCTTATTGAACATTTTGCTCTAAATTAAGCGGTTTAGAAGATAGTAACAGAATGACCTTTAAGTTACATTCCAAGGTCTCCGAAAATACGCTTATTTGAAAGCGCCCACCTATAATATACTATAATACCACATACTCAGATTTTTACCTCTAAACACAATCCAATAAAAACATGGAACTGGTTATAAAACTCCCCCTGTAGACTACATGTAGACTGTAGCCTGTAATAGGTTACATGTAGTAAAAAACCACAAAACCAAAAAAGTACAGAATCATTATGTCCATGTGCATTACATATACAGTATATTTATTGCCGTATTATACATTTGGGGTTTTTTTAAAGAAAAAATGATCAAGTTTTCCTCATTTTAAATGCTTTTGCTTCTTATGATCATGATTTCAGTAATTTTTTAGATCTGAATAACAACGATTGGCTGAATTATTTAAGAATCACTAGAGTTAAAGCAGTTATATTTATATATAATCTGGTTTCATTTATAAGGCACATTATCAATGTAAAAATTGCAAAAAAAGACAACACACACTGCATGGCCAATGTACACAATAGACAGGTTGTTACTATACGGAGAATTTTTGATGAAGGATATGTACACTAAAAAAAACACTAAAAAGTGGTCAACATAAACAGGTGGTTACTTTCCCAGGTTTTACTGGGAAAGTGTTTCACTTTTAGTTACTTGTTGTTTGATAATGATTTTACAAAATGTTAGTAAAACCTTATACCCACAACAAATTATTGTTTCCTTAATTTCAATATTTTAATTGTTTTTGGGAACAACAACACTCATAGCGGATTCGGCTGGGCACACCCGTGTTGTCCACTTCAGGTGCGGGTGCAAATGGATCACGTGTCACTTAATGCG